>JAJMSP010000225.1:0-34852 GCA_030558495.1 Pichia insulana
GAGAAAAAGTTATGGAGAGTCAAATTCAACAGGCTGTTGAAATTGCCAACAGTCCATCGAGTGACGCCTCTCTAAAAGAACAGGCTTTATCATTCATCAATCAAATTAAATCCTCTAATGAAGGATGGCAACCTTGTGTTAAAGTGTTACAGCTAGATTCTTCTTCAATCAATGCCAAATTTTTTGCCCTTCAAGTCATATCCGAAAGATTACCATATTTATCTGAAAATGAAAAAATTGCCTTAAAAGATATGATCTTTGCTTATGTTGATAGTCTTATTGCTAATTCCAAAGTTGAACCTGTCTTTTTAAGAAATGGGTTGTCTAAAGTATTGGGCTTGATATTTGTTCATTGTACTTTAAATTGTTATACCACTTTAATTAAAGATCTTATGAATTTGTCTTACAACAATGTTACTAAAAAGTTTGATGAAATTGCAACCGATTATTTTATCAGAACCTTGTTAGTCATTCATCAAGAAATTGGTGACCAAATGATCACAAGAGATAACAGATCACAAGATCATAATAATGCTTTGAAAGATGCTATTAGACTGAATGACATGATTGATTTGGCAAATCATTGGAAATTAGTGCTAATTTATTTTACTTCTACAAATCCAAATGATAAAACGTTGGCAGATGAGATTGTAAATAACACTGTTCTTTGTATTGGTTCTTACGTCTCATGGATAGAAATTAATTTAATTCTCGATGAGCAATATATGTCATTATTTTATCAATTCTTGAGTTCCACTGATAATTCAAAAAGAAGAGTTGCTACTGCAAATACTCTGAATGAGATTCTACACAAAAAGATGCCAGCAACCAAAAAACTAGAACTTCTTACCTTTTTAAACTTAGGAACCATACTAAGCCAGCTTCATATCAATTCCAATGCTATAGAGTTTGATGTTGCTATGGCTTTAGCTAAACTTGTAAATCAGATTGGTGTTGAGGCAATTGGTGTTATAGATACTGCTTCTGCTCAAGAACTTGCTAATGAAGAATTCAAAAACTTGGCTTGCTCCAAAATCTTGGAAATTTTTCCACTTATTTTTGAATTTCTTTCAAACGAATTTGATGATATATCCATAGAAGTGATGCCTTTCATGGGGGATTTCTTGTTACTTTTAAAGAAAAATATTACAAATGATATTGTGGATTTATCGGTTTTGAGTAGCGATGAGGTTTTGACGACATTACTGAAAAATATTATTTTTAAACTGAAATTTGATCCTGATGATGATGGAGATGATGATGACACCATAGAACAATTTAATGAAATAAGAAACAAATTAAAGGTTTTCATTGACTCAATTGTTTTATTGAATGAGACTCTTGCTCTTGAAGTTATAATTTCTTGCATCAATGAATTTTTATTTAGTAATATCGATTCAGGGAAAGCAAAGGAAACAGATTGGCGTACTATTGAGTTAGGACTTTATATGTTGACTTATTATAGCGAGATGCTAAGGAACAATGTAATGAACTTGCCAAAGACAATGATCAACAATTCTAGGCCGTATTTTGTTTTCAACGAGATGCTCTGTAAAGTTATCAATAATTCAACTGAAATATTGATTAGTCATCCTTTGATTCAATTGCTATTCTTAGAGCTAATTTTGAAGCATTATACTTTCTTCAACAACAACAACATTCAAGTTGATGGGGTTGACAAGGGAGAACTGATGATGAAGGTCCTGAAAATTTTTATTTCTAATTTTGGTGTCTTTAGTGATAATGAAAGGGTCAAATATAGATCGTGGTATCTACTTTACAGATTCATCAAAATGACAAAACCAAAACTTGGTGATTATATTATCGAGGAGCTAATCAAATCATTAATACCTTTATTATCTTTCAACTTTGACATAATTTCGAATAAAAATAAACAATCTTCTTCTAGTTCTGTGGAAACATTACATTACCTTGACTTATCTTTAATTGAAGAATCTGGAGCTTTTGAACATCAGGCTTATTTATTTGAAAGTGTTGGTTTACTAATAACTCTAATCTCCAATGAGGAAGCTCTTATCAGTATTTTTGAGTCTGTTTTGCAGCCATTATTCTCCACACTTGAAAGAGGTATTAGTACAATCAGTTCACCTCATTTAAACCTTAAAATTTTACTTGAAGTTCATCACTCATTGATCTCTATTGGTAATATCTTAAAGGGATTTGAGGGCGTCAAAGATGAAAAATTTACACATGCTAAATTTTTAAACATTATCAGTCAAATAACACAAGTTATTATTATTACCCTAGAAAGTTTCATTGATTTTAATATCATCAGAGAATGTGTCCAATTTTGTGTTGTCAGGCTGTATATTGTTCTTAATAATAATAATAGCAGTTTTAATGAACTTCTTCAAACGTTGCTATCTAAGTTCATATCTTGTAATATGATGAATTTTGAAAAGCTAAGCACCCCTGAAGTTATCAATTTTATCAATTTTGTTTCTCAAATTTTACACCAAACCTCTTCTGATCAAAACTCATACCTTTTGTTGTCCTCACTTTTGGCACCATTATTAAGTAAACTTTATTATAAGATTGAACAAGATAACAGTTCAGCGAATGACGAGTTCAGTAAGAAGGAAGTGCTAGATTTACAGAGGGCAGTATCAAGTTTGATTATTGCCATTTCTAACGACCATTTGAATTCTTTATGGTTAGCAACTGAGGAAAATAAGGAAATATTGAAAAATACTATAAACTTGATGTTTAGATATGCATATAACTACGCGAACATGGATCTTTCAGTAGTAAAGCAAGCAATATTAGTATTGAATATGTTATGTCAAGGTCTCGGTAGTGGAATTGTCATTGATCCACAAGACAACTTCAAGAATGAAAATAACAAATTCAATCAAGTAGATGAGCTTTTGGTTAACAATGCCATTGTTTTGACCGCTGAATTAGGATTAAAAGTTCCTGCATCTAACAAGAGTCTCCTCAAAGATGCCCAATTTAGAAATAACATTACATTAGAAACATGTAGATTATTGAAAGGTATTGCACATATTGGGTATGAGTATCCGGATGCGAATACTTTGCAAAAAAAGAAGGGAGAAGGAGATGCTTCAAACAAACGATCATCTTTACCAGTTGGTTACAACGAGAGAACATGCCAACAAATATCTGACACTTTGGTGAATAATATTGGATTTCCTGTCCACATGGCGACGGAACTTGTGCAAACTCTTGTTGCAAGTCCTGATAGACAATTTATGAAGTATCTTGTATCACTGATTGAGAAATTTTGATCCATACCCGCTATCTACACCCTGTATAATTGAATAGACCCTAAATGTAATAGATGAAACATCAACTAACCTAATTAGGAATCATCTTGGGAGGGTCTGAGCCCCCTAAAAGTTTTTGCGATTTCTATATTAGGCAGTTAGCTTGAATCTGCACGCGAAAATTTGATTGAGATTTGCGATCGATGTGGAGTATTCCGTTATCTTGACAGCGCTCATGGTTTGCAAAACAAGATGTGGCTTACCATCAAACACTCTTTTTACATACTCCTAGATTAACAGTAACATCAGCAACACTGGTCATTGATTATTTTCTTTAAGATTATACCTATACCCCTTATTCAACAATATAGAGAAACATGTCTTTTATTGACAAAGGTGTTACAAAATTAGTGCCCGAAATAACCACCGTTAACTCCAGTGATTCCGAGCTGTTACACACGATCGACGAAGAGATAATCAAAGTTTCACATCAAGTTCCAAGGACTAATATGAAAGAGTTACGTGAGTTTGGAACGATGTCTACAGTTGGGCAGGTTCATGAATCCACCAATAGTGTACACGATTTTGTAACCCCTATCATTGCAAATAAGAAAACTGAGACTGGTAATAGAGACGACTCGATTACTTCCGATGGGGGCGATTCTTCATTATCATCTGAGTATGAAATTGAAACAGTACCAACTCCTGTTAAGATGGGCCATGACAGCAGTTTAATTCCGTTGGATAGATCAATATTGAATACTCCATCCAATCCTACGTATGATGAAGTTTTTGATGACGATACACACGATGAGTTGAACTTGGAAAATCTAAAGAGAGAAAGAAGAAGAAGTTCCAAACGTACTATGAGTACCTCCAATGATGATTATTTGAAGTATAAAACTCGTATGAGTTTGAACGGAAACAAAATAGATACCCAGAATAGCCTTTCCTGCACTAAAGACTTGAATTTTTCCAATTATAAAAACAATGAGATATCGATGGATTTTCAAATTGTTTCATTTGCTAATCATCATGTTGTACCATCAGCGAAACATTGCAAATTAATATCATGCTCAGAAGCATCATCTTTAATGATACGAGCATTTAATAAGGTTCTACCAAAAGTTGAGAAAATGTTTCCTTGGCTTCATGGGATTCATAAGGACAATTACGGACAGATAAGTTTTTTGAGTAATAGTTTGAATTCTAAAACTGAAAGCAATAAACCTAGAATTATTAGTTTTGAAAGACCTGCTTCCTTAGATGAGAATAATTATCAGACAGAGGAGGAAGAAGGATATAACGAATATGATGATTTTTCCGATGATTTGAATGATTATACCAAATTAATGCGAACTCCAGAAGCTCGATTTCTTATGCCGATTAGATCTTGTAACACAAATGGAGAATCACCTTTAAATGCTACAGAAATGATAACAGAGTCAATAGGATTTTTGAAAGGCACAGTATCCCCTGACGATATTCTTTTACCATATTCGAAAATAGTCAATCTAGAGGTTTTCTTACAAGAGAAGTTGCCGAGATTTGTATTTCAGGATTATCACATTGAAGATATCATAACTGACTGTATATTGACTGGTTTGACACCTATTTTTCAAAATTTAGACCCTGAAGTTGGTATCAACTTAAGAAATTTTCATATTCAATCGTCAAAGATAAGTAATATTTCCGATTTTGTTGTTTATTGTTTTAATGAGCACGATCACGATAAAAATATGAAACTCAAAGATGACGTAAAATTTGTGAACAACAATTGCAAATGTTTAAATACTGCAAGATTGCTTCACATTGCACAAATAGTGTATCAATACCATCATCCAGAAATAGCTAAAAATTTAAAACCAAACGAACTACTTAATGAAAAGAAATACAATACATTTATAATTTCTGATCCACAAGTTGAGTTATTTGAAAAATATACTGTTTTAGCAATGCCCCTGTTGGACCGAAGATCCTCCATAAAGAAAGAAGGTGAGCTTTGTTCAAAATATGACTTAAATGTATTTAACAACTGGGACTCAAATTATTTATATCGAGAAAGGCTTGAAATATCTCGTATGTCGTCAGCGACTCCTATAAATGGCCATTTATGGCTAGGAAATATTACTGACTATGAATGTTTACAAATAAGGTTAAACAAAAAAACATCGATTGATCCGTTGAACGACAAACAGGTAACAGATATTGTGAAACAACAGAAAGATCATGCAGCATATTATGATCCATTAAAAACTACTGTAAAACTCGTCAAGGAAGATTTTCTAGGGAAATGTAGCCATGAAGAGATAGATCAATTACTGATTAGTTTCCCGCCCACCATGTGGAGATTTTATATTAAATGTGTTGAAGGGGTCAAAGTACCTACACTTGAACACTTGAGATTAATTTACGATAATTACAAAAAATGCGAGTTCATCAATATTGAGTTCCCACCATCTGGTTCAATGACTATGGCTGATATGTCCGATTCAGAAATTCTTTCAATAGTTAATTTATGCAAGTTTTGCTATTATATTTCAAATGAGGAATTTCCAGGTTTGATTTTTTGCTCTGATGGTTACACAGAATCGTCGTTGATTGCTCTTTGTTATTTGATGTATTCAGAGAATATTTGTCTTGACGAAGCCATTTTAAAGTTACACATGGAATATGGACGACCATTTTTCCTCTTCAAAACCGATTATTCACTCTTAAAAAAACTTGAATGCATTTTGAATAAGTTTTCACCTCAGAATTTGGAAACACCGGAAACCCGTGATAATTTTACATTTGAGTCTGATCTGCATACTATCCGGTCCCTTCTCTTGCTTATGCCAAAAGGGAAACAGTTAGGTACTGTTGGCACTGTTGGAACTGTTGGACAGATGGGATATTCTAATCAACGTCAAATTGGTGGCAGCATACGCTCGAATTCTGTTGGTAGCTCGAACACAATTGTTACTAGTACAGGTCATCATGTGGTACAATTGAGGGAGCGAGGTCGTGGTGCTAGTGTTGGCGGCGTTGGCGGCGTTGGCGGCGTTGGTGTGGGTAGAGCTGCCAATAGCAATAGAGTCCAAACTGTTATGAACAATAATTCTGCCAATAAGAGTTTGAATAGTAGGTCAATTTCCATTGATGGCTGCCTTGAAGATGTTTTTGGATCACTACCATCAAGAATACTTGGGCATATGTACCTTGGATCTCTCTCACATGCAAGTGATATTCCACTATTGTCAAGATTGGGGATAGAATACGTAGTTAGTGTTGGCGAGACTGTATCTTGGCTTGAAAGTTTTGAATATGAGAAAAGTGAAGATCCTGATGAACATGGTATTTTCTACTATACTTTTAAGAATGGACAGATTGATCGTGAGAGTGGGTATCGATTCCCAATAAAGAAAGCTGTTGTATTAAAGAATATCAATGATGATGGTATAGGGACATTGATTGCAACTATTGATCGTACTCTTGAATTTATTGATGAAGTTTATTCTGTTGGTGGTAAAGTTTTGGTACATTGTCAAGTTGGAGTTTCAAGATCAGCGAGTGTGTGTATTGCTGAAGTTATGAAGCGTAATAGGTTAAGTCTCCCTCGGGCTTACATGTATGTACGGGTAAGACGCTTAAATGTGATAATCCAACCAAATTTGAAGTTAATGTATGAGTTATGCAAATGGGAAGAGAATCGATTGTTGAAGAATCGAGTGCGTAGTAAAGATGGTGATAAATTTGAATATGATGTTATAAGCAATTTTAAATGTTGTTTAAGGGAAGTTGAATGGAGTGTACTTTGCCGTGAAATATTTAATTTGAACAAGGCATATATAAAGTGAATACTGAATGATTTATTGATAGTAAATATATAGGGATTTTATAATTTAATTAGTCGCTTTTAAGAGTTGATGAAAGTACAGTTGCATAAATGAAAGCAGTTGCACTCCAAAGCGCTAATGAACCACAAGAGATTGCTATCAAGGAGTTTAAAATAGTTGTGTATATAACGTAGAGAACAGGAGAACCTGAATCTCTGACATTAATTTTGAACATGAGTTGATAGATTGATGTGAGCATAAGATAAATCCATATTGAGAAAGTGAAATTGAGGAAAGTCCACCATTGCCAATTGTGAATTGATGAATTTTTACAAAGTCGAATATAGGTTGCAACTACACCTATTTCTATTGTTATTATTGTAAGAAGGATAGCTGTAAGTATTAAGAAACCAAATATGTATGATGAGTTAGAGTTGCGGATTGAAAGGAATGAAAGGTAAGCAAAACGTGATTCAATGAAAACAACACAACAAGGGAAAAATCCAATTATGAGAAGTGAGATAGGAAAACGTAAGTATGCTGGAGATTTATTTGAAGGAGTAAATGATGATAATGCATTTTGTGAGGAATGTTTTATTATTTTTTTGGAGATGACATTTGAGAAGAAATTTATGTTTTTAGAGATTATTCCACCTATTGCAGAAATTGGAATTTGTAGGAGAGTGTAAATGAAAAGGATAGTCATGAAAGTTGTGAATGTCAAAGCTCTTGGAGATTTTTCATCAAATACAAACAAATTACCAATATGAATTGCAAGGAGACAAATTGATATGACTAAAGATCCAGAAAGAGAGGATACAATTATTGTTTTTTTATATGATAATTGATTTATAGTGGAATTTGGTTGAGAATTTATAAGGAAGAGTTTAAGTAGTTGTATTGATGAGAAACCTGCAAAAAAACCACCAATAATTAGAATTGCTACTGCAGCTGATAGAGTTGTTGTTTCGTGACCAAAAGTATTTTTAATAAAAATTAAGGAGAAAAGTCCTGTAGTAAGAGTTGTAAAGATTAATTGGATACCTGAACCAGCAAGTATTGCTAAGAAATGTGGCCATATTGGTTTATTAAAAGCTGTGTGAGCAATATTTAAGAATGGAGATTGTGAATGTTGAATAGAATTTGATGTTGAAGTTTTGAAAGTGATTAAAAAGATGGAACCTAAAGCGATAGAGACGAGTGATATTATAACAAATGAATTAATAAGTGATATCCAATGAATTGATTTATTTTTTGAATTAATTAAATTACCATTTGAATCAATAATTGAAGAATCAAGGTAATAATTCCAACGATTTGAATAAGTTATTGTAGTATCTTCTCTCCAATAAATAGAATAAGTGAAATGTATTAATTGAGTTTCAGCATTTGGGTCAAGTTTTACAGGATTAAATTTTTTTGAAGCACCAGGACAATTAAAACTATCAACAGATTTTGGATAAATTTCAAAGCCAACTATTGAATAAGTATTATCAGATTCTGAATTATAACGAATTACCATCATTATATGATTATTTATGAAAGTATTATCATTATCATCAGTATAACCAATTGGGAAACCAGGTACATAATATTTTTTATTTTCATCAGAAAGTGAATCTGATATAAAAGTTGTTGAACCTGGTAAACCATCAATTAACCAATCAGCAATATAATCATTTTTTATTAAATTTATACTTTTCAAGATATTACGATTTTTCATAATTCTATCACAAATTCTAAGACAAGGTTGATCTTGTTTAAAATTTAATACGTAATCAGATTGCATAAAATTATCACCATGAAGTATTTCAGCTAATGACATATAGACAGGATTGACATTTTCAGTTGGTGGACAAACAAATGGAATATTATAATAAGAATAAGGGATATTTGATTTTTTTGAAGTTACTGTATTAACTATAAGGTCTACTCTTTCACCTTCAGTGTAAGTTTTCTTTGAATGAAATAAAGACGGTAGTGAGGGGAGTTTAGGGAATGTCAACGAATGTACAATATGTACCCAAGACAATAGAAGTAGAGTTAGCCAAGGGAGTTTCATCAATGCAGGATTTTTTTTCGTGATTGGAAAGGGAAGAGAAGTGTTGGGTTAAATGGAGACAAAGTTGTTCAGATCTTGAAATCGGATGTGTTGATCTGAATTTTGATGATTAGTAGTACTAATTCCTTAAATATATGCAGCATAAAATTTAGGCAAGCATGACACCAGCCACACCAAAGAGTTAAGCCCCAAAGAAAAGAAAAACAGACGATCGTCCCCAAAAAGAGAAGAGAGAGAGGAAGGGGGGGGGGCTCATCAACCAAGACAGACAAATCGAAAAGACTGAGCCCCCCTAGACCTTGAATCTCAGTCGAATCTCTCGGCATCCACCGAGAAAGAATTGGGAGTGGCAGTACTTAGGCTTCGGGAAAAGCCGGGATGGAAATTGTCGGAAAAGACCGGAGAAGGCTCGGCGCGAAGGCTCGGCAGGGTTGGCAGTTGGCAGACACACACACACACAGACTGATGCAGACTTGCACCACTCACAGTGGGTGGGAATTGTGAGTGCGGTAAATGGCCACTGGGTGCGGTGCGGGCAGTGCGGGCTGTGGTTGGGATCGCGGCCTCTCATTGGCCACGCCCAGCGGCATTTCACGGGCGCAATCGCCCCATTCTGCCTTTTGATTGGCCGGATAGCGGGGGGTGCTAAACGCTATCGCGCGAGATAAAAAACCAATTTTTTCATTCTTTCCCAGCACCGTTGCGCGAAGCCTTCCTCCCTCCCCCCTATCGAATATTAGAGTTTGTGTGTGAACTGAACATCGATTGACATTGAATTCACTATAGACTGACAGCTTTACTCATCATTTTCATTTATCACACCCTCCTGTCAAAAATTAAAGACTTTATTTATTCTACCCCACCATTTCAACTCTTTCAAGGGATTTTAACTATTTTTTTTTGACACATTATCTATCCTCTCTTAACACTCATCTGATTCATAAATTTTTGCTCTCAATTTTATATTATTCATATACATATTATTCAATCTTTTCTTATTATTGCATCATTTATTATTCTCCACTTCTCCAATTAATTATCACATATGGAGAATTCAAGAGTTTGGACAAATTCATATTCTTTAGCAACTGTTCTTTCATTAGTACTTGGTTCATGTTTAGTACTGATTATGTGTTTTGGTTTAGCATACCTTTATTCAGGTCTTGCTAGACGTAAATCAGCTTTGCATATGATATTTTCAGTTTTCTTAATTTTACTGGTATCTATTTTTCAATGGTATTTTTGGGGTTATTCACTTGCTTTTAGTAAAACTGCTTCAAATAAATTTATTGGTAATTTACATAATTTTGGTTATATGAATTTAGAAGATGATTATATGGTTGGTGAAAATATAATAATACCTGAAATGTCTTTTGCTAATTTTCAAGGTATGTTTGCTGCTATAACTTCTTGTATTTTTATTGGTGCTTTATGTGAAAGAGGTAGAATTTTACCATTTATTCCATTCACTTTTTGTTGGTTAACTTTAGTTTATTGTCCAATTACTTGTTGGGTTTGGAATTCTTCAGGTTGGGCTTATAAATGGGGGGTATTAGATTATGCTGGTGGTGGACCAGTTGAAATTTTATCAGGTTTCTCAGGTTTTGTTATATCTTATTTCCTTGGTCCACGTAATGAACATTTAATGGTTAATTTTAGACCTCATAATGTTTCACTTGTTACAATTGGTACAATGCTTTTATGGTTTGGATGGCTTGGATTTAATGGTTTATCTTGTCTTACACCAAATTTAAAATCTGTTTATGCAATTATGAATACAAATCTTTGTGCTTCATTTGGTGGTTTTACTTGGGTTTTATTAGATTATACACGTACTGGTAAATGGTCAACTGTTGGTTTATGTTCAGGTATTATTTCTGGTTTAGTAGCTGCAACTCCTTCTTCAGGTGTAATACCTTTATGGGGTTCAGTTATTTTAGGTATTATTGCAGGTGCAATTTGTAATTTTGCTACAATTTTTAAAGTTTGGTTTAAAGTTGATGATGCTTTAGATGTTTTAGCTGAGCATGGTATTGCTGGTGTTGTTGGTTTATTCTTTAATAGTATATTTGCTGCAAATTATGTTATAGGGTATGATGGTTATAGTGATCATAAAGGTGGTTGGATACAACATAATTGGAAACAAATGTATATTCAAATTGCTTATATTGGTGCAGTAGCAGGTTATTGTGTTGTTGTTACTGCATTATTATGTTACATTATTAATAAAATTCCATATTGTCAATTACGTGCAGATCATGATGCTGAAGAACTTGGTATGGATGAAGATCAAATAGGTGAATTTGCTTACGATTACGTGGAAGTTCGTCGGAACTTCTTTGATGTCAATGGATTTAATGAAGATTCGTCCAATGAAGGCGACTCTTCTACTCATACAGCACATGAAGAAGAAGAAGTTGTAGAGAAACGTGTATGAACTAAGAACATGAACAAACACGATTGTTGAGCCCCCTTTTTTTGTTAACTTTGTATAAAATTCGAACTTAAAATTAACTTTTAATAATTTTGCGGAAAAAAATCTTTGGGAAATTATTTAGTGGAAATAAATCCGGAGTCGCGAGCTGGGAGGTGATTCTGAGTCAGTGATGAGTAGGCCCTTCTTCTTACAGGGCCAATGATGAAGATCAACAGTGGTAGTGATAGTGACAGTGACGGGTATAGTGACAATGAGAAGGAGTATGCTTACAAGGAAACTGTAAAGAGTGTTACACAAACTTTAAAAGGTTCTCCAGAACAACATGCTACGTGCTTGACCGCAATTAGGTCCCTTTTGTTATTGGATAAATTACCAGTCTCACACTTGATAAGTTCACAAAAGACTTCAAAATTATCTGTTAAACCTAAATTATTGAATGATTCTATGTCAAGTGTTTCCGGAAACTTGAAACCCGTTGATGATAAAGTTAAAGATGTCGATATTACTGCGCGGCTAAATGCAATACGTAAGGTGATGTCCGAACGAGGGTTTAAAGGATACATTATACCATCTGAAGATGCACATGGAAGTGAATACGTCGCAATTAGAGATGAAAGAAGAGCTTATATATCTGCTTTCACAGGTTCTGCCGGTGTTGCTCTGATTACACTTGGAGGTAAAGCTGCATTATCAACTGATTCAAGGTATTGGGCTCAAGCCCGTTTGCAACTCCCTTCCAATTGGACCCTTCTCCGTGCAGGTGTTGATGAACCTTGGCAAGAGTGGTTAGCTAAAACTGTAATTGAAGAAGATTATTTGTCACAAAATTCGTTTGCTACATTGACTAAACCTACAGTTGCAGTTGACGCCAAACTAATCTCTTGGAGCAGTGGTCAAGAATTATTGCAAGTTTGTCATTCAAACAATGTAAATTTTGTTGCAGATACAGATGAAAATATAGTGGATATTGTTCGTAAAGCTAGACGTGAAGTTGCAAATCCACCACCTGGAGGAGGTGCTCCATTAACAATTCATCATCTTGAATATTCGGGGGAAACAGTTGAAAGCAAAATCGCTAATGTTCGGAAAGTTCTTAATTCAATGGGAGCAAGTGCTTACGTTACAAATCGCCTTGATGGAATCGCCTGGCTACTAAATGCTCGCGGAGCAGCTGTACCATATACACCTCTCTTCTTTGCATACGTTGTGATAACAACTCAATCAGTCATATTGTATACAGAAAAAAATGATGATATGCGTACATACTTCCAACAGCATGGTATTGATGTACGACCATATGCTCATGTATGGGAAGATCCACTCCCCTCAGATGGCATAGTTGTTTTGGATAAAAATGCAAGTTATGCTCTCTATTGTGCAGTTCCTGCTCCACAAATTTTATTACGTTCCATACTTGAAGAATTAAAAGGTGTGAAGAATAAAGTAGAGATTTCTAACATTAATGTTAGTCAGTTGGCAGATAGCGTTGCCATCATCCGCTGTCTTGCATGGGTACATCGAACAACTACACACAATGAAGTTTTTGAAATGGATGTTGTAAGAAAATTAGATGATTATCGTAAGGAAGGGAACCTTGCACATTATCGTGGGGCTAGTTTTACAACTATTGCTGCTGCAGGTGCTAACGCTGCTATAGTTCATTATGAACCAACACTCGAAAATAATACACAACTACGCAGGGGGGAAGTTCTTCTTCTTGATGCAGGTGCTCAGTATTTAGAAGGAACCACTGATATTACACGTACGATTTTAATAGGTTCAGTTGACAGCCAATCAATATCTGACCTTCGAAAACGATATACCCTTGTTCTCGCTGGTCATATATCAGTTGCTCAAGCTGTGTTCTCTCCTAATGCAGATACCCTTGAATTAGATTCACTTGCTCGACAACCGCTTGCAAAGGAAGGTCTTTCTTACGGACATGGAACCGGTCATGGTATTGATAACTACGGAAGCGTTCATGCAGGACCTGCAGGGTTGGCACCAGCGAAGACGTCATATGCATATTTGCCACTCCAACCAGGGAGTTTTATTTCAGATGAACCAGGGTGTTACATTGATGGTAAGTACGGAATAAGGATAGAAAGTGATTTATTAGTCGTTGAAAATGAGAGTGATACTAGTATGTTAAAGTTTGAATATTGTACATTAGTACCGTTTTGTGAAGAACTTATAGATGACCGATGGCTTTTACCTGGACAAAGAGAATGGATAAAGGAGTACTATAGCAAAATTTGGAAAATTGTTGGGAAGGAATTGGAACGATTGGAAGATTGGGAAGCTTTGGAATGGCTACGAGTTTATACAAATAAATAAATATCCGATTAGATTAAACTGTTGGTTTTCGTTGTATAATGTTCAATCCAACTTGTAAGTTAAGGCAACTACACATAACCTTATTTTTCTGTGGGGCTCAGCGCAACCGCTATATTATTACTGTCTTTTTTTCGTGTTTTAGCATCGTCATCCTTAAACCATCATTCTTTCCAGACAAACAACATGCCAGCAAAGGGGTGGCGTAAAGACGAACAAGAGTCTAATTTTGACACTGCATTGCACAATGAGAATGTTGGTATTGATGCATTCCTTTTCCCAAAATCAACGATAGCTAAATTGTGTAAACAAGTTTTAATAGGCGATGATGGTACGCCAGCTTATTCATTAGCTGCTGATTCAAACACAGCTATTCAACGTGCAAGTGTTTTATTTTTAAACTTAGTCTATCATCATGCAAAACAAGTTGTTAAACAACAAGGTCGTAAAGTCGTTAATGCAGATGATGTTATTTCTGCATTAAACACTATTGGATTTAATCATTTTGTGCCCACTTTGGAAGAAGAGTTGAGTAAGTTTACTGAACGTAAAGCAGCCAAGAAGTTAGCAAAAGCTCAACGTGGAATGGATGCCGAAGCCGAGGCCGATGCTGATGTCGAGGCCGATGCTGATGATGCCGAAGTCGAGGTCGATGCTGATGGAGAGAATGATAACAATACAGTTTCAAAACGTATTAAATTGGACTCAACTCATCCTTCATTACAATCAGAGGAACACGCTGGAGAAGAAGATACTGGTATTAATGAATCCCGTGTTGATGAAGAAGAAGATAATTCAATGGTAAATGCTATAGAGGATGATGATGGTGACGATGAAGTCGAAGAGGACGATGAAGAAGATGATATTGTCGACTCAACTCCACTTCCTCATCAACCTTCACAGCTTGAACTAGAAGAGAAAGAATTAGAAGGTGAAGAAATTGAGAAAAATGATTTAAGTGATCATCATTCAGATGAAAATCTATAAGACTTTTATATGTACATTACTCGATTGAATTTGTTGGTTGGGGTGGTTTCGATGGATGAATACAATGCTCATAAAAAGGTAAACCACACTCCAATCCCAAAATCAAATAAACCACAATAGCTACTCCAACAACAACAAAAATCCAAAATTTAAATCTGGCCCACATCATACTACGTCGTACTGAAACAGTATTTCTTTTGAATTTTCTCCCATTATTCTGTAAGATTGCAGTTTTACTAACTAAAGAATTCAACCCTTCACCACGTTGAAAAACTCTTTCAACACTCTCATTAAGAATATCTCGTACTTCACTGATCTGTCCCTCAATATCTTCATCAATCGCTCCATAATTATAATTCTTGTACAATGATAATAGCTTTTCCTCTTCATTTTGAACCAACTCACGTAGTCTGACCTTAAATTCAAACTTCTTATTACTTTCATAATATTCATTAATGTAAATGCGCATTATTTTCTCCAAAAGTGCATGAACAAAACTACTCAGCATTTTATCACTGCATAATATGACAACAGTAATCAAGTCTCCATTTTCCATTACTCTTTTCATATAATATAATAACAGTGGAATGCTTCGTCCATCATTCAAAACTAGTTTTTGAGGTAAGGTCAAATGATCCATACCATTAACTTGATCCTCATTTATATCTCCTAATCTTTGCGTGATCAGTTCTCCATAATTGGTCTCAACTCGATTAACAACATTGATATGATCATATGTGTAAATAGTAGTTGAGTTTAAACTCAAATTACAATGCACAATGTTCGTACTTTCATCAAAAACTTCTTTCCTAGATTCAGCTGGCTTGTTCGTCATGACGTTCACCGCAGTGTCTACACCGTACAACTTAGTCGCTTAAACTAGTCAGTAATTTATCACTCCAACTTTTGACACAATCAACGTCAAGTTAGATTTTTTTTCCGCGGAACTCCGAGTTATGGGTGTTGGTGATCTTGTTATTGACTTTGATGGACATTACATCAAAACTAAGGTTTACTACGCACCTGAAGCAAGAAATACTCTTATTACTGAGTACGACTTACTGGAAGTTGGTTGTGATATTCGTGTTGTTGATCGCGAACCATTGGTGAAGGAACTTGTTTACCACGCTCATTCTTTGCCATTGCGAACCATCAATAAAACACATTACCTGGATATTGATGCATTGGTGTTACCTAACGCACTTGTCACTATTCAATCAGTTCATACTTTATTTGGACATGTCAATGCTAGGACACTGTTGGACAGTTTAGGTCATTCTACTATTACTGACGTTTCACAACATGATGTTGAGGAGCTCAGAAGTTTGTTGACCGATCATGATTGCCATGCTTGTCTATTGGGAAAAGCTACTAGAGCGTTTGCTATTGAAGGTTCCCGTGACAAGTACATTGACCACACCCCATTCTCTATGGTCTATTCAGATGTATGTCAGGTGAAACGCACTTTGAATAAGGATAGACCACAATACTTTGTATCTTTCAAGTGCTCTTACACACATTATACCAACATCTACACTATTTTAACCAAGGATGAGGTGAAGAGGGTGATTATAAAATATGTTGCTTGGGTCGAGACACAATTCGGTCATCGTGTGAAGGCTTTCTTTACCGATCAAGGGAGTGAATATATCAACTCTAGTGTACAACACTTCTTCGAATCTAAAGGTATTGAACATCACTACACTTCAGGGTATACACCTGCTGCTAATGGCGTTGCTGAGAGATTGAATCTTACTATCATGAATGATGTTCGCACAATGTTGGTGAGTGCAAATCTTTCATCTTCCTTTTGGCCTGAAGCAGCTAAGTATGCTGTCTATATTAGAAATCATCTTTGGAATCGTGCTCTCAAAAATTCTCCTGCTGGGATTCTTGGTCTTAAACCTTTGAGTGCCAAGTCACTACATCATTTCGGTGAAGCTGTCTATGTCAAAATCTTGCCTGAGGATGATAAGACTGCAGCTCGCTCTCAACTTGGAATTTATTTGGGATATAATGATGATACATATGGTTCAGCTATTTTTATTCCAACTAAACCAAATGATTTGAGTTTGGGAGTATTTCATGATACTAGAAACCTTCGTTTTTTGAAAGACACTTCTATCTACACCAAATATGTTAAAGACATGTCAGTGAAGTTTCTTTATGAAGATGATCTAGTATTTGATCCTTTACCACCTGAGTATGCGACTAATGATAAAATTATCCTTGATGACCTTGTCAATAGTCCTCCGGAGAGTGAAAGTTCACTCAAGATTGCAGATTCAGAATTACCTGATGATATACTTGATGACTACGACTCAGGAATGGATGATGATTATGAAGATCACATTCATGGTGTTATTTATAGTACCGATCACTCATTGGTGAGGAGTGAGCCTGATACTTTGGCTGATGATCTTGAATTTCTTCAGTCTGATAACACCGATTCTTCTCAGAGGGTGCAAACCGAGTTCGATATGGAGACAAGCACTAATTCTGCTCGAAATGCCCATGCTAGAGCTGTCTTGTCTGATACTGCTGCTGTTGACTCATCACTTGTTGAGGGTAAATCTTCCCAGTCCGCTGCGTCCAAATCTCAGCCTTCTCAGTCGTTGAGCAGACTATCACTTAACCCACCGTCTGAACTCAACCGTGATTCTGCTTGTACACAAGATGATAGACGCAGTCATTCTTCTGTGCAAACACAACCAAATGATGATGCTGCACCACCTGTTGAGCCCTCTACTTCACCAATCGTTTCTAAGAAACGAAATCGGTCTGACTCCACTTCGAGTAATAACCCTGCATCATCCAAGGTTACGAAGGTGGACCATCAAGACACCAATCCTTTTCCTGCTGCAACTACTTCTTCTGTTCACTCTAGCAAGGTTTCTCACACATCCCCTTCCTCACTCTGGTCGCCATATCAGATTTTCGCATATAAGCATAACTTTCGGTCGCACTAAGTGTCAGTAGAAATTTAGCCTTGGGTCTGCGGTCTGGCCCTGAATTGATTTCTACGTATGTATCGTTGACCCTAGTCATATCCTAATATGTATTTCCCATGACGAAACTTTCCCTATCCAAACATCCAATAAAGTTTGATACATACCTTAAGTATTCAATCTCAATAATAAGATTCAGTTCAATCCGTAAAAACTGTGCTCCAATAAAACCAGCCAAATAGTTTTAATAAGTGTAGCAGAATGAAAGTAATAGTAGTAGTAGCTCTTTTCTTTTCACAAATAACGTCGAATAGCTTAACAGACGTTTCAGTGATCCTGCAGCTAGTAGGGGATAATTTTGATTATGTTAGAAGATGTATATATAAGTTAAAATAAATAATATATATTAAGATAGATGATCCAACTAATATTGAGGAGAGGGGGAAATTGCCTTCCTTTATAGACTTTGGTCCTAGTACGAACCACGTCACCCATTTGACAATCCTGTAAGATGTAATAGTGTCATTTTAATGCAAGATAAATATGTTGGTATTGTTTGCATGTCTTGTGTAGATTGCGTAAGGTTGCTTGCATGAACGTAACATTGTCAACCTCATTCAGCTGCATGCGTCTGATCTATTTTAGGAGAGTACCATTTTCTAGACTCAACCAGAGAATGCTAAAAAAATGGAAAAGACTTTATTAATTTTTCATACCGTTTCCTAAAATAGTTAACTATTGTTCAATTCGTGGCCAATGAATTAAAAGAAAACCTATTTATGGAAAATCATTAATGATTGCTCTGAAAAATTTTCATTCTAGCCTCCATGTTCCGACATGATTACGATTCTCTTACTAATCACTCTACAATAACACTATTTTGCTGTGATAATACAGATCAGTGAAATCACTGACTATCAAAACATCAACCCCTCTTCCATGTAATTCTCCAGTAATATTCAAATGACAATGAACAACATCTTTACCACCCTCTTTACGTGGAGATTCTCTCTTAATCGCATAAAGTTCATCCTGATGTAGATCACACAAAACCACAAACCAGGTCTCTCTTTGCGGTTTTGGAAATTTTGGAGCATAGACCCTATAGTCTTTACCGTAAGGAGGGTTCTTATGGACTAGAATAATCTCTATCTCATCCTGCTTTTCTTGTTTTGGTATCTTTAACTCGCCAACAGGTAACGTTCTTACAACTTTGTTGAATTCTGATAGCTTCCTTCTATCTACTTGTAGTTTTGCTGCATTACCAGCCGAATCTAGAGTTTTCAGGTTAATAGAAGGTGCTGGCATGGAGGAACGCCAATATTCTCCATCATTGTCAAAACAATCTTCATGATTTGTCAATTTTTTAACCTTTAACCCTGGTAAAACTGTTACAAAATCATCATCAAACCAACATCCTTGTTTGATACACTGCATTAGCTTGATGAAATTCAAAGTTGTCGATAAGAACCTCATTTCCGAAGTAGCATCAATATATGCTTGCAAGATACGTAAACTTTGGTCAAGAACAGAAACAGTATCTTGTGCATAATCTGCAATAGGTAGTTCAATCCTACTCATATATGCTTGTAATAATAAGAAAGATTTGATATGTGGATCCCAAATAAATTCATAATCTTCTAAATCATCAGCAGGAAATCTCAACTCTTGTGACATCTCCATGTTTATTAGTTCTTCACCATGACGGGTTGGTAATTCATCATATTCTGTGGCTTCACATAACCATCTCAAACATTGCCTAAAAGACGCATGGGGCTCAACTTTACCTAACAAGTTCCGTATTGTCTTATGCGATAGATAATAGTATGATGAAATTTGTAGAAATGGAGTAGGACTCAACGCGTCACCAGTAGACAGTAAACATTTCGATTCAACTAGATTTTCAATCACTCCGTCAATAAGACCGCTCAAATAAGTACTAATGCCATCTTGTGAAATATCCTCAATTCCATAATAAGTAGGATTATGATGTGCTCTTCTATAAAGAAAAGTCCAAGTTAGAAAGTCCATTGCATCCTGTCTCGATTTGATAGTACCAGAAGAAATTTCAGCTCCAATATGATTATCCATAACTTTGTGCAAAGAAGATTCAACAGGAAAACCTACATTCAAGAAATGTTTGTAAAAAGTTTTCTTTGACTCTTTAGTGAAGACTATCGCAATACCACTAGTATCAAAAGCAGGACGACCGGCTCTACCCATCATTTGTAAAATATCTGTCAAATCCATATCTTTATATCCTTCGATCTTTGCGTCATAAAATTGAGTACCTTTGATGATGACTAGATGTGCAGGTAAGTTGACACCCCACGCCAATGTCGATGTTGCAACTAAGATTTGAATCTTGTTCTGTTCAAAAAGTTTATGAGATATCTGTCTATCACTTTCTACTAAACCAGCATGATGTAATCCAATACCAAATTGGAGTGAAAGCTTTAAAGTATCGTCTTTAACACGGTCGATATATGGTGCTAGTTCATCTTCACTCATTTTCAAGAATCTACGAGGATTCTGTTCCATACCACATAAGTGAATAATATCAAGAGCTGTCAATCGTGTTTGTCGTCTAGAAGCAACAAAAATTAAAACTGGTTTGTTTGGAGAGTGTTGTTTGATAGCCATAAATGCCGGTTTGTTCATAGTTTTCATCAAAGGACAAAATGCTAAATTATCTGGGAACCCGTCGATATACATTTTTAACGGAACAGGCCTAACACTTTGAGGGAAGTTGAACAAGCCTTCTTTTACTCCCAACCAACTAGCCATATCCATTGCATTAGAGACCGCTGTAGACAAACCAAGTAGTCGAATTGGCTTCTTTGTAAAAGATGAAATATAGTTCATTCTTGAAACAATGATTTCAAGAATTGGGCCTCTATCACTTGCCAACAAATGAATTTCATCCATAATAACTAAAGACACTTGTTGTACAAACTTACGTGATTGCCAGTTACGTGAGATACCATCAAACTTTTCTGGAGTAGTAATGATTATATCAGCTTCTCTGACCTCTTTCACACCAGGCAAGGAGTCACCAGTTAATTCCACAATCTTGTGATTGCTGTTTTTACAAATTCTTTCCCTCCAATCGTCAACTCTTTCTCTCACCAAAGCTTTCATTGGAGCAATATAAACCACTTTTGATCCAGGGAATTCGTTAAATGCATGCCATATCGCTAACTCTGCAACAACAGTTTTACCTGAACCTGTCGGAGAACCGACAAACACACTTGAGTTCGTATTATACAACGAGTGAAAAACCATCGTTTGCATTGGATTAAAGTATTTGAATTTAAGTTCGTAGATCTTTTCAATTTCTGGGTTATGTAATGCTGAAATTGGTAATGGATGTAGTTTTAGCAATTTTGTTCTCACAGTGTCATTATGAGGTTTGATCAAGTGCTTGAACGAGACTGCAACATCAGTCTCAGAACCGAGCCATGTATCACTTATTGCCCTTACTATAATTTGGGGAGGAGGCGGATCACTTAGTGGAATCATGAAATCAAGTTCATGGGGTACACTGAAGTTGGTTTTATTCAAGATGAACTTTTCGAAATGCGAGATATTAGAGTTATCACTGTCTTCAACAAGAATCCAGAAAAACTGTGCATTGCCATGATACTCAAAATTCCAGATGAAGTCTGCCTCCACGGTGACATGAATCCTCATGACATTAGTCGTAATTGGGAAGCATTCTACATCTAATAATAAGTATGGAAATCTTCCCACCAACCGGTGAAGTTTGGGTCCCATTCCTTTGTTGTGAACTAGGTCCCCAAGTTCGCCTGAGTCAAGTTCTCTCAAATGTTCCATTGTTGGTTTTTTGGATTCTATTAGCTTGATAATCTGAGGCTGAAGTTGAAATTGATTCATTGGATGCTCAAATGGCCATAGTTGACGGTCAATAGCCTTACATATTTCAAGCATGTGCCTCGTAAAAACACCCCATCTCCGGTTGAGACCTATAAAAAAGAGAGCACGACAGATACGTGCAGAGTTTTGTGCAATGTAAGCCATATCAGATGCCAAGGCAGAATCTTTCACAAATGCCTTGGAAATGTATGATTGTAGAAGAATATTTGTTTTCTTCTGAGAGTTCTCAAGTTTAGGACCAATTTCGCACAAGACTCTTTCGTTGTGCAAATCATCCAATTCCTTTGATTCATCTTCCCTAAAGGTAACATTATCAAACTCTGAACTCATAGATATTATACTCAAGACATCTGCCTCGGTAGCTTGTGGATTGACCATTTGATTAAATACCTCAACAGACTCATTCAAAAGATAAAAATCAGATGCAATTCTTCCAATGTCTTTTGCAATGAATCCCAAAGACCTCTCATCAAACACTATCATTTGCAATCTGTGTAACTTTCTAGCTGTATCAATGATCATTGTCCTTCGCCTTTGTATTAGCATAGGATCATTGGCAAGTTCTTGTCTGTCAATACCGTAAGCAAAGGGATTTTGTTTCATTCGAACATAAAGATATGTGTAACCAAGCCATTGAACACCTTCTTCAACATTTGTGACGGTTCCTAGGGATATTTCTGCATTTAAATTATCAACAAGTTTTGCTATAAGTTTAGACTCAATAGGATGCTGTTGTAATAACAATGAAATATAATGGTCAAGCTTATCAGAAGTTGTACATAAAATACCGATACCATGAGCCTCAAATTGAGGTCTACCTGCTCTACCAAAAATTTGAATAATATCTGAAATTCCCAAATCAACAAATCCGCCGGCTTTGGAATCATAAACTTGAGTACCTTTAATGATAACAGCCGCTGCTGGTAAGTTGACACCCCATGCCAATGTTGCTGTACAAACTAAAACCTTTATGGCACCACCCAAAAACATTTTTTCAGTAAGATTTCTATCTGATCGATTCATACCAGCATGATGGATACCAAAACCATTGATAAACAACTCCCGAGAATCTTTATTCTTGTTTTTGGTCATCTCTCTCTCAAAATAATTGTACCTTTCAATATCTGAGCAATCAAAATAGGATTCATAAGATTGATCACGTATCATCTTTATAAATGTTCTTGCAGTTTTAGCAGTATCTTTTCGTGAGTGAACAAATACCATAATTTGATGTCCTTCTTTGATCATCTCAATCAGTTTATTGAATGAAACTTCATCCAAATTTTCTCTGGCTTGTTTTGAACCCGCTTTACCTCTTACACCCACAAGTTGTTGTTCTAACGGGACCGGCCTAAATGATTGATCAAAGAAAAACATTCCAACGTTTCTATTAACTCCCAAAAAGTCTGCAACATCAATGAAATTTGGTAATGTTGCTGACAAACCAACAATTCTAATCATTGACTGGGTACTTTCAACTTGCCTTAAAGTTCTTGCAACTAACGTTTCAATGACACTACCCCTATCTTCATGTAGCAAATGTACTTCATCAATGATCAAAAGTTTAACCTTCTCAACAAGTTCAGTATCCCCATTTGATTTTCTAGTAACAACATCCCATTTCTCAGGTGTCGTTACAATAATCTGTGTAGTCATAATCTCGTTTTTCGTTAATTGCATGTCACCAGTCAACTCTCTTACTTGAATACCAAGCCAAGCTAGTTTTTTCGAGAATTTTTCTACAATTTCTGCAGCTAAAGCTTTCAATGGTGCAACATAAACAATTTTGAATTCATCATAGTCGATATCGACATTAATTGAATCATTATCCAAACTGTTCTCGGATACGAATTGTTTAATTGTATGTAATATAGTTAGTAAAGCAACATCAGTTTTACCCGCACCAGTTGGTGCACAAACAAGCATATTTTCATTGGTATTATAACCTACATCATAGATCAAAGATTGCATTCTGTTTAAAGTTTTATAGCCTTTAAAAGTTCCTTGACATAAAAAGTCTAGTTCCTTGATAGGGATTAATATGTTCGGAGCATTAGAAAATTTCTTTTCACTCTTAGGAATAATGACTTCTTCATGTTTTTCTAAAACCTCTCGAGTTGAGCCAATTGGAAGAGAATATGCTTTACCAGTGAATGAAATTGTATTTCCTGCATCATATGCCCTAAAAACATGTGGATATTTTGTTACCGATTGATCTTTCAGGAGTGGTATTTCCTTTGCTCTTTGCGCATTTTCTGCAACTTTTGCTTTGATTTGATCTGCAGTCATCAATTGGTTCCGGGGGCTTTTCAGTTTCTTAGACGCAATTTCATTCAATTGTTCATATTGCCTTAGTATTTCCGTTTTGGATGTAACTAGTTTTGTAATGAATTCAAGTTCTTCGAATCCTAAAATATCAAATAGTTCACCTTGTAATCCAGCTTCGCTTTTCTCTGACTTGATTAACTGAATTATGTTCTCAAAGAGTTGATTTGAATCATTTCTTCTAAATTCCTCTCCATTGTGTTTGAGTTCAAGACGTGCACATTCTTCTTTGATTTCATTGATTAAAAACAATCGTACAGACTCATCTTCACTATAATTCGATTCATCTGTATAATCTTCTATAACATCATCAAAATTTTCAAATTCAAGGAGTATATCATCTTCTACATTTTCAAATGCTTTCAGTAAATCATTGACATTTTTGCGGACGTCATTTCTGACATTCGCAATATTCTCTTCGTTTAAAAGATTAGAGGGTATCTTCAACGCAGTTTCTTCATTTTCAAGCTCAAAACCTTGAAGTTTTTCCCTCAGGGAATTCATTGCTTGCATATATGAGCCAGTAGACGACACATTATATGACGCCATTGCTCCAAGTTAGATATTGCCTATATATTTCGGGAAAAGATTCCGTGTTAGAATACTGAAATTTATTTTGACAAATTAGTCAATCCGCTCAGATCGATTCGAAAAAGTGAGTTTGCAACAATGTCACAATGAGAAGATCGATTTAAACATGCAAACTATTACAAACATTAAAATTAAGATTATCATATATTTAAGTAGAAAGATATATAGTAAAAAACAGATATTATAAATGTGATAATTATCAAACAATTGAATGATGCGATTAAAAAGCTTAAGTTCAGCAAAGAAAATACAGTAAATAAGGAAGGTAAATTTGATATGATGAATTGATTGGGCAACAAAATGAAGCAGAAAATGATATGATATAAAGAGTGGGATTTTTTATAAATCAAATTGTCCATTAACAAATTCATCATCAACGTCCATGTCATCTTCTTCATCTTCTTCTTCGATTTCACTTTGCTCATCAACAACTTCTTCATCTGGTGGTAAATTTGGATTACCAGGAATAAAGGAGCCATATTGTGGTTTATAAGAGCCTCTGCGTCCCATTGAAGGATTGAAATGATCGAACATGGTAGATTCGTCAACGTAAGTGAAACCTTTGAAATTTTCTTGAACTGCTTGTGATAAAGGAGTAGATCCCATAATCAATTGTCTGTTAATAGCAGATGTTGAGGCATTTGTAAATTCTGGATCAAAATTGGAAGTGTCTAATTCATTGGCAATATGTGGTACAAAAGGTGGCGGTATCTTTTTAGTTCTTAAATTTTCCCAATCAATATCATGGAAAAATGGATGTGCTCTAAGTTCTCTGGCATCATGAATAGCACCTAATCTGTGTCTTGGATTTCTATTTAAAAGACCTTTAACGAATGATCTACCTTCTTGTGATAGAACTTCTTTCGGAAATCTAACTTTACCAAAAGCAATATTTTTGTACATTTGTTGGGTGTTTTCTGCATAAAACGGAGACCAACCACAACACATTTCAAAAATCAAAACACCAAGTGACCAAAAATCAACCATTTTAGTATATCCAGATTCATCGAGTAAAACTTCTGGTGCAAGATATTCTGTAGTACCACAAAATGTATTGGTGGTACCATTACCTGCAAGGTTTGCCTTTGATAAACCAAAATCACATAATGCTATATGCCCATTAGCATCTAACAAAATATTTTCTGGTTTCAAATCTCTATACACGATATCATTATCGTGTAAATGTTCTAAAGCCAAAACTAATTCTGCAATGTAAAATTTAGCTCTTTCCTCACTGAATCTACCTTCCTTTTGTAAATGCCAAAATAGTTCACCACCACTCATAAAATCAGTAACTAAATATAAATCTGTTGGCGTTTGAAAAGAGAATTTCAGACCTACAATAAAAGGTGATTCTGTTGTGGCTGTTCTAACAAGAATATTTCTTTCACCGATAGTATGTGCGATTTCTTTCTTTTTAACAATGACTTGCTTTGATAAAACTTTCATTGCATAAACTCTTTTTGAATCTCTCTTTTTAACTTGGAAAACTTGACCAAAAGTACCTTTACCCAATAATCTCAAAATTTCAAAATCTCCAGGACCATAATGTCTCTTTCTGATGTTTGAGTATTCCAATTTTAGTTTGATTCTACCCGTTACTGGTTCATTAGGTAATCTAGAATGTAAATCATACCACTGTTCAACTCTAGAATCTTCGATTGTTTTAGGGTGGATGGTTACATGTCCCAGAAAGGCACCATCAATAGCAGTATCATATACAGACACTTGTAATTGGGATTTAGCACCAATAACGTCAAATATTGCAGTATGATGCCACACTGGGTTGGCTGGGTTATATGTGTTGGAAGGTCTAACTTTTGAAGGAACTTCGTTGGGATTAAAATGTTGAACCTTAGGGTCATAACCTTCTGGCCCTCCAGTAACAATTTCAGAAGATTCAAAAGTACAAACAACGTATGGTTGAGAATAACTTGAAGAAACTGTTAAACCTTCAGCTTGCATGATACCGATCCTTAGTTTACCTCTTTGAACATTTTCAGATGCATCTGTGGGGTTTGTTATAGAATATCCAAGAGCCTTGTTTAAAGCGTTGGGTAATTGCAAGCTTTGTTGTTGCTGATTTTGTTCTTTTTGCTGTTGCTGTTGCTGTTGTTGTTGTTGTTGTTGTTGTTGTTGTTGTTGTGAAGGTTGATTAAGATTATGCTGATGTGAAATATTTTCATTTGATGAGGAAGTGATTAATTGTGCAGTTAAATTACTTTGTTGTGTGTGATCAAATTGGGTGATTGATCTATTAAGAGCGTTAGGGTCATTGATGGTTGTACCTCTAGCATAAGAGCCTTCTGAAACTCCTATAGTGGGGGTAGGATGAGGTAATATATCAGAGGGGAATCCAGACGAATTTATACCTCTGGAAAGTTCACTACGTTGAGAGCTTTGAAGGCTTTCATTAGTAATGTTGATTTGAGAAGGACTAGGAGTGGCACTCGGCGACGTAGTCTTTTGTTTCCCAAAACCAAAGAAAGTTTTTGCAAAATCAGACATCAAGTTACTTTGAATGTATTAAATCTGTTAAAAGATAAAAAGGAAGTTAGTATTCGCTGTTCTGTGATTGGTCAGATGGATGAGTTTCACCCTAGAATGAAACTAGGAAAGATTTGAAAATAATTTTGACATACTATTAATGTTATTTATGTTATAGTAATTGAAAGTGTCAAAGGATGGAGAATTGAAACTTTAAATAATCACTCTGAAAAAAGGAACGAGTATTTCTCAAATTGAGATATTCGACTAGTATACAATGAGAACAGTTGATCAAACGATTGTGATAGACAAAGAAAAAACAACGCCCGTGACGTATTATTGAAGAGTAAGTTATCAAAATTTGATGGAATTAAAGTTGTTGAAACTATATATATATTTATGTTTAATGGATATCTGCCAACGGTGATGTAATCTTAAATTTGGACTGAATATATTTAAGCTTTTTGAGGGGCAAATGCAATAAGACAATAAGCAATCAGTATGAACCTATACAATTGGACTTTGAATGGTTATGAATTTAAAGCGTGTGTTAGAGTGTAAAGATGCCAAACAGAATGTCCTGATAGCAGTCTAAATTAAAAGTCTCTTGCGATCTGCATTAATGCTACAGTTCTCCTCGCCTCGCTGCAGGCGTAAGTATCAAAAGTCTATAAAAATTAACTCGGCGCTGGCGAGCCACTCAGCGCAGTGATCAACAGAAAATTTTTATCGTGAGAAATTTCAGTCTGGTTTTGAGGGCTTTCTGCTTGTAGACCAAACTGTCGGGGTCAGTATTAGCATATTACCCACTACTTCGTTGTTCACGAGGAGGTCTCTGCCTTTGGACTTGATGTTTTCTATACTGTTATCATGTAATATTCTACTGCCGGAATTAATTATGACATCAGTATCAGAAACGTCAAGTCCATTTATCTTTGTTACTCTAATTGTGCCTCCATTTGCAGCTATTGTACTATTTGTCACAATTTCTCCCTTACTATCCACCAAACCAGTTTGTAGATTTTCAAATTGTAAACGTAAACCTTCCAAATCTTTAATGAAAAACGCATCGTATTGTCGTAAGATATAGATAGGAGCAACAGGAAATGAATTATCGATTGTTATAAGTGCTTCCCATTCAACAGTTTGTTGCTCCCTCGAGCAAAACAAATTATTCCATTGTATGTTATTGTAAAAAGTTGGATCTAGCTCTAATAAAGGATTATCAACAACATACATTGGTTTTCTTAATGTCATTGCATATTTCCAATCAAGTTTATAGAAATTAGGATCCTCAAAATACTTTGATCCAAATGTGTTTCGAGAAGGAACTTGACAATAATCCAGTTTCAAATAATCTGGGTTCAAAACAGATGATTTTAATTCATTTTTCTTTAAATGGATATATTCATCCTCTGTAACTCTTATTGATTTTCCAAATGTTCTCATTTTTTCACCGTTTTTTTCAAGTTCAAAAGCGTTGATATCTGCAATTCTATAAATAAGTGGATCAACTTTATCTGAATTTTCAGTAAAGTATTGTTTCAATGCTAGAAATTCTTTATTAAGTTCGAATCTTTCACCGTGTATAAACTTGTCCAAGAAGCTCTGATTTGGTATGTCTTCTAAACTTAGACTATTCATTTTTTCCAATTCAGAAGCATCAAGTGTGTTGAAAGAATGTAAACGATTATCATACCAAAAGGGATGTGCTTCAGTTGTGAAAATCGTGTTACCAATTTGAATATCATTTTCTGTATCAAAGAGTAGATACAAATATTTGAGAGTTTCACTTAAAACAAAACTTTCCTGTCTATTTTGTCTAAAATCACGTATAATATCTACTGAACCACTAAAACCACATGGTGCAATATATTTACTTCTTAATTTTTCCAAAAAATCTTCTCCAATTCTTAAAAGAAACGGATCTTTGGTTGCTCTATATAAATGATAAGTTGATTCAATAAATTCTGGTCTTAGAGGATACCATTCTAAACCTACTGAATTTTTAACTAAAACTTCATTTGTAGAATCCAAATCTAATCCTTGAATTAAATCACCATCTCTATATTCTCTATTAAGGTAGGAAAAATATGATTCAGACCTAAAAGGCATAAAATTCCAACGTTCAGGTATTGCTTGATAATTATTCCAAAGTTTAAAATAAACTCTATGAAGTTTTATAGAATTTTCCAAATCACCAGCAAGGACTTGTAAACCTGGGAAAAAAGCACTTAAACTGTCAATCCATTCAGTTACAGCCATACCATTTTCAACATTAACGTTAGTGAAAATTCCAAAAGCATTCTGTGAATGAGTTAATAAAGCTTTATAAGAATCTTTCCAAATATGAAGAAATGTATCATCATTGAATAGAACGGCATATTTCAAAGCATATTCATAGAATGAATCAATAGATGCACCAATACCTGTAGTTGAATCAGTATTTTGTCTTGTTGAAGTGTCAAAACTCATTGATAATAAATCTAATTTTGACCTTTGAGACCACATATCTAATACAGCTTTTCGTGAAACTTTTTCAAATATAGTATCATTTGATAATCTTGAAAGTAATGTAAATTCTAATGTTAGTGAAGTTATACCTGAAGTACATTGATTTTGTTTTAATTTTGACATTAAATTTTTATGACCATTTTGTAAATTTATTCGTGGATAATTAAACGTAAAGTATTTTCTGAAATCATCATCAAACCATTCATCTTCTTCAGGATGATAAAATGAAATAATTAAACGTTTACCCAAGTCATAAGCTAATTTAAGTAAAAATCCATTGTAATTAGATATTTGAAATCCACGTCTAGGATCAATTGCATATAAATGAGATGTAAGTAAGGACCCTAATAATCTGATATTAGTTTCGAAAACTTGAATTGTTGAATCAATTGCAAAGTTGGGATACAATTTTTCAATCAATTTAACATTTTCATGAAATTTAGCAACATCACCCATTATTATCCAAGTATCTAAAGCATCGAAGAAAGTTATTGAAAAATTTCCAAGTGCATCATTTTGTACAGTATTCAATGGATCTTTTAAATCACGTTTGTATGGTTCACATGATAATGGTTTAACTTCATCATAGGGGAAACCAAATTCCATATATTTATTCCAAGCATAATTAAAGAGATTTCTAGTCTCCGATTTTAAGAGATTAAGATGTTTCCGGGTATAAGTTGACTGAAAGAGTTCAGCGTCTGTGAAATTTGATTTGTAAGTATATTTTTCAAAATATGTATTCTTTGTACTTTTACTATTGCAAATTTGAATATAGCCAATCAAACATATTAGTTTTATAAGTAACATTGGCTAAAAATAGAACATGAACTGTATGAACTGTATTGAGTGAATAAGACACAGGGTGTATTTCGAAAAAGGTCTCCTGTGTCACGTGAGTTTATAGATTAGCAAAATGGAGAACTGCTGCTATGTTTACAAAATTGATTAGAAAAACTACACGTTGAAGTTGTTTCAGTGAGTTAACATCAGTTTAGTTTGAAAAGATAATCAATTGAGTTCTAAAATAATGTCAGCTGTACGGAGATCATCTAGAGTTGCAGCTATGAAGGATGAAATTGACTATACCGGGAAGAAAGTGTTGAAAACTAAATCAGTACCGAAAACAACGGCTAAGAAGGCGAGTGTTGCAAAGGGTAAAGGAAGAAAGAAGGAATCAGAAGTAATTGAGGTTGATGATGAAAAGGAAGGTTTGAAAAGTAAGAAAAGAGGAAGGAGAGGTAGTGTTAATACAGAGCCTGTATTGAAGAAGGTTGCAAAGAGTAAATCAAGGAGTGCTAAGAAGGAAGAAGCTGTTGTGATTGAAGATTCTGAAGAAGAAGGGGAGGGTATTAAAAATAAGAAGGAAAAAGATAGTGAGGAAGAAGAAGAAGAAGAAGAAGAAGAAGAAGAAAAAGAAGAAGAGGTTAAGTCTGAACTTGAAGTTGGTGATTCTATACCATCAAATATTGAATTAACATTAGAAGATTCATCTAAGATTAATTTGAAACAATTTGCAAAGAAGGCGGGGATTTTAATTATATTTGCATATCCTAAGGCTTCAACACCAGGATGTACTAGACAAGCCAATGGATTTAGAGATGAATATAAAAAATTAAAGGGATTAAAAGCTGAAGTTTTAGGATTAAGTAATGATAATGAGAAATCACAACTTAATTTTAAGAATAAACATGAATTACCATATCATTTAATTTGTGATGTTAAAAGGGAATTAATTAAATTATTTGGATGTCCAAAAACAGCTGTTAGTGGTACAATTAGATCACATTTTATTTTCGTTGATGGTGTTTTAAAAGTTAAAGAGATTAAAATTAGTCCTGAGAATAGTTTTAATAAAGCTTTAGAATTTGTTAAATCATTAAAGAAATAAGTAAATTTTAATGTACAATATATAATAAATTAATCTAAATGATATTTGTAATTCATTAATATATAAAAGATATAAATGATATGAAGTATTTGTATTAACGGTTAGATTTAGCAACTCTTTCTAATTCATCCTTCTTCTTAATAGCATAAGAAGTTGAAGAACCCTTTGCAGCATTAACTAATTCTTCAGCTAAACATTCAGCAATAGTTTTAATATTTCTAAAAGCTGCTTCTCTTGCACCAATAGTTAATAAAGCAATAGCTTGATTAACTCTTCTTAATGGTGAAACATCAACAGCTTGTCTTCTAACAGCACCAGCAGAACCAATTCTAGTAGTATCTTCTCTTGCACCAGTGTTAACAATAGCATCAACAATGACTTGTAAAGGATTTGCATCAGTTAAAACAGCAATAATATCCATTGCATGTTTAATAATTCTAACAGCCTTTAATTTTTTACCGTTATTTCTACCATTCATCATTAAAGAATTAGTTAATCTTTCAATGATTGGACATTGAGCTTTTCTAAATCTTTTAGTTGCGTATCTACCAGCGGTATGAGTGACGAAAACAGGTTGTCTGATTTGAATGTAATCAGTTAAGGAGATATCCTTAACAACAACATCTTCGAAAGACCATTTGTTGAAAAGTTTAATTTCAGCTTGACCTTGTTGAATGTCTTTTGAAATTGGAGTTGCTAATTCAACATATTGAATTTCAACTGGTTCAGAAACAATTTGTTCTTCAACTTCGACTTGTTCGATTTGTTGTTCTTCAACGTCAGACATAATACCAGTGTTGTTGTTGTCAATAAGGTAATCTGTGATATATTTTAGTGTATAGTGAAAAATCTCAAGACATAGTTGGTTAGACAGAGTGGGTGGAATGTCCATTGGATTCGCGAGAGGTAGGGTAAAATCGAGGGAAAAAAGGAGAAACCAGTCACAGTTACCTAAACGGGGAAAAGCCACACGACACCGCACGGTGAAGAGGGAAAAAAAGCGACGCACGCTTACCGCTTCTGCCCAAAGAGGAAGTCAACCTGCAAACAGGGGTTACCCGGATTCTGTTATCTGCAGAATTGCCCCACACGCCCAATCGGGAAAGTAAAAGTAAAATGGGGGTTACCCGGATTGTTTAGAGGAAATTTTTAGGGATTGCACACGTGACCTTCAATAGAGTGGTCGGGAGAAAAGAAATATTAGCAGTATAATATTCAGTGGTAGTGTCTGAATAGTGGTGCTTATATATATTTACGTTTGCACTGGTTGCTGAAAAACCTTCCAACGTTTTAGTCTCCACTTGAAAAGCAAATCGAGTCAATCTTAATCAGTAGTGAGTCTGTTAATAACGACTGATTTTCATCAGCCCTTGACGACCAGTCTTCGAGGTTCTGGTTTTGGACTTATGTCTTAATTTAACCTAACTAGTACTACTACATGAATAAAGAAAGAACATAGGGGACATAGAAGAACCGACATTTTCCCCTAAATATCGTACTGTATTTTGACAGATTAAGAGTCAGTTAGGTTTCAAGTACAAAAGTATCATATTTGTAAAATGTCTTCCCCAAACACTTTTGAAGATACGTATCCAATTGTGTTAAAAGAACTTTCAAAAGAAGGTAATGTCAACGATATCATTAAAGACTTCCCAGTGAAGGGGTGATTTAGAGAAAGTAGAGAAGTATACACTAACTGTGTGATCTATCTACTGGAAAAGATTGGCCAAGCTCATTCACTTTATTTAACAATTAGTATATACTGAACAATCTCAACGCTTTTTTTTTGAAAAGACTTGAGCAAGGTAATGTCACGAACAACATGACTAAGTATACCGACAAATTAGGTTATCTGGTATTTTTAGAGATTTTTACTCAAGAACTAAATACCTATGGTCAATTTTTACCACCTTTCTTTAAGGTCTGGGCACCTAAGATTTTGAATCCTAATCGTGCCGACATTTGGATTAAATGTATCGCATCACAAATGACCAATTTATCCAGAAAACCTTTAACATATAATCACGAGAAGGAGATCTCGTTATTTTTAACAAGCGAACAAAATGGTGGACATTGATTCAATTTGCCGCAACTTCTTTAACACTTAACTCCTCATCAAGTGTAATGTTTGTTGGTTTGAAATGACATAACATATTGAAGTCCTTTGCTTATAATTAGTGAGATCATACAAATAGTCATCATAACATTCCACATACCCGCAATCAGCTGAATCCAGTACTTTAATTGTACCTACCGCTTAACACTATTTGATCATCGATAGGAATATCGTGATACTTGTGAAAAATGTGGTAAAGTACCGCTGTTGCGAAAAGATTATCGAGATTTATGGCAAGATTGCTGTGATGTTTTAATGTGAATAAACAGCCGACAACCTCATGTTTGGAAACTTCAACGAAGGGATGACATTTCATTAGGGCACTCCATTCATTTAAAAAAAACCCCCTAGAGAAGAACGCTATGCAATTGTAGCAACAACAACTGTAAAAGAAATTATTTTCTCCATTGCTGCGATTTCATACTTGAAGAAATCAAAATTGGAAAAAAACAATACAACAATATTGTGTCGTAAGTTTATGTAGACAAGTGGGCTTGCATATCCCTATCCAAGATCTGTGTGGGAACAGAATCGAATAACAAATTTTTGAGATGGTAATTTCTCTTTAACCAACTGAGAGACACCCCAAGTATTTTGGACTCTTACCAATTTCTCAAAACAAACGTTAGTAATTTTGTTTAAAGCTAAAACCTTACCTAACTGATTGGTGGTCATTTTCACTTGATTTGTAGAATTACGTTTAGCAAATACTGCTGCACGAAAATCTTCTTCAACAAGATATAATTGGAAAAACAAGGGATAAAACGTTGTTCAACCTGTTCTGGCCAGGTGTTCGATAGTAGGGAAGTAAAGAAGTAGAGACCCTGTCGAGCCCTGGCCTGAACGGTGGGAGGGTGTGTCTCCTCTACACCGCTTGCAGGCCTGCTTGAATTGTCTATAAGATCTTCATCGTTATTCTCTCTAGCATCAGTATTTCCTCACCCTCACCCTCACCAGAAACCAGAAAGCAGAAACCAGAAGGCGGCTCGTCAACCCCCTGTGATATCTATATTAGGTAATCACATGAAATAACAACAAGCTGCAGTGCGAGTTCGCACTAGCGCAATAAAGTGGACGACACTTGTTGTCCATATGTAGACAACCTTTATTTAGGTCTATATAAAAAAATCAATTAACTACTTAACATATCAGATAAACTTATAAGGTTACTAACCAATTAAGAACTACTCAACTACC
>JAJMSP010000226.1:0-33849 GCA_030558495.1 Pichia insulana
ATTGTCTTGAGCTCGCCTCCACGATTTGTCAGTCAGTAATCGACAACTGTTCTACTCTTGTACAGGATTATGCCCTTACATCTGAATAGATTATTAAATCCAATTGTTAATAGATCTATCAAATCTTGGATTTCTACAGGTATAGTTACTATTTCAGCTGCATATTTGGTTCAATCGAGATATTACACCACAAATCATATGTCTACCGAATTTATTGCTCCACAAAAACCTGTTTCATGGAATCATACTCCTGAATCAGTTATTACAGAAACTGAAAAGCTTATTGAAGATGCAAAAAAGCTTGACGATTTGATAGGTTCACTCCCACTTGAATCAGCAACAATCGAAACTGTTATAAAGCCATATGCTGATCTTGAAAACAAACAGGCAGGTTTGAGTAATCAATTGACATTTTATCAACATGTATCAGCAAATAAACAATTAAGAGAAGCTTCAAATGAAGCAGATGCAAAGTTTAGAAAATATGGAATTGAAGCAGGTTTGAGAGAAGATGTTTTCAAAGTCATTAATAAAGTTTTCGAAGACAATAAAGACAACAATTATTTGGATGACGAAACTAAAAGATTTATTGAAAAATTATACAAACAATACAGTAGAAATGGCCTTTCATTACCAGCAGATTTAAGGGAAAAAGTTAAAGAATTGAAACAAGAACTTTCCACTTTAGCTTTAAAATTTTCTTCTAATTTGAGTGAAGATACCAGTTTTGTTCTTTACACAAAGGAAGAATTAGATGGTGTTCCAGAAGATGTTGTAAATCAATTTGAAAAAGTTGAACAAGATGATGGTTCAATTAAATTTAAAATGACTTTCAAATATCCTGATCTTTTCCCTGTCCTCAAATATGCAAAGAATGAAGATACTAGGAAAAAAGCTTTTGTTGCAGATCAATCTAAATGTCCAGAAAATGCTGAAATATTGCAAAAAGCAGTTAAAATTAGAGCTGAATTGGCACATTTATTAGGTTATAAAAATCATTCTGAATTTGTCCTTGAAGAAAGAATGGCAAAAAATCCTGAAAATGTTTTAACTTTCCTCAATGATTTGAAGGTCAGGTTGAAACCATTGGCTGAAAAAGAAGTAAATTATTTGAAGTCGTTGAAAAATGAAGAGACTGGTAAATCAAATGGTTATTTTGTTTGGGATCAAAGATATTTCCATACAAAGATGTTAGAAAATGATTTCAATGTTGATGAAATTAAAATTGCAGAATATTTCCCTATAAATAACACTATCAATAAAATGTTATCAATTTATGAAACTATTTTTAATCTTAAATTTATTGAAATTCCAAATTCACATGAAGATTACGACACTTGGCATGAAGATGTTAAACAATTCCAAGTTTGGAAATTAGATAACAATTCTAAAACATTTGTTGGTTACATTTATTTTGATCTACATCCAAGAGAAGGTAAATATGGACATGCAGCTAATTTTGGTTTAGTACCAGCTTATGAAGATATTACAAGTGGTAAGAGAAATTTCCCATCAACTGCTTTAGTTTGTAATTTTACTAAGATACAAAGGAAAAACCTTCATTATTAAAACATGGTGAAGTTGTTACATTTTTCCATGAATTAGGTCATGGTATTCATGACATTTTAGGACAAACAAAATACTCAAGATTTCATGGTACTTCCGTCAGTTGGGATTTTGTTGAAATGCCTTCTCAATTATTAGAATACTTTTGTTGGGATCCAAAAATGTTAGTAAATCTATCTTCTCACTATAAGACAGGTGAATCATTAGCTCCAGATTTGATTGATTCATTAGTTTCTTCCAAAAATGTCAATGGTGCAATGTTCAATTTAAGACAATTACATTTTGGTTTATTTGATATGATGTTACATACATCAACAGATGGTAATGTTGATATCGACAGTTTATGGAATGATATGCGTGAAGAAATCTGTTTATTGAGTAATGGTGGTGTGAAAACTAAAGGTTATGGATCTTTTGGTCATTTGATGGGTGGTTATTCATCAGGTTATTATGGTTACTTATGGTCAAATGTTTTCGCTGCTGATGTTTTCTTTACCAAATTTGCAAATGATCCACTAAATGTTAAGAATGGTTTAGAGTACAGAGATAAAATTCTAGCAAGAGGTGGGTCTCGTGATGAAATGGACAATTTGGTGGACTTACTTGGTAGAAAACCAGATAATACAGCTTTCTTAAAAGAGCTAGGTCTATCTACTTGAAATGATTGTTGCTAGATTATGTAGTTAATTACTATAATAGAATGTAAAAGATTAAAAAAAAATGGAAAAAGTATGAAAAAAGTATGAAAAAAAATTTACAGCCAATTCAATCAAATAAAATCATTCAAACGCTTGAATTAGACTTAAAAAGTGCAATTGGTTCAAAACCATAATCAGGGCCACTTGTATGTTTTTCAGCATAAAACATTGGTGATTGACTTGTTCTCTCAATTTTGCTTTCCTTTTCCTCGAATTGACCTCTAGTAGAGAAAGCTTGGAATGGCTTATATTGATTATATAGTTCTTCAATATTTTCCAAAGTCAAATTTGCAGTTTCGGGAACTAAAAAGTAAACGAAAAACATTGCAGCAAATGTAAATCCCATAAAAATGTAACCATATGAAAATCTCAAAACAGAAATAATTGAAGGTGTAAAGAAAGCAATAATAAAACCCCAAATCCAATTGGCTGCGGTAGCTAATGCCATACCTTTGGATCTTGTTCTTAAAGGATATGTTTCAGAAACAACAACAAAAACACCAGGAGCCCATGTAATTGCAAATAAAAATATGAAAAGGCAAACAAGGAAAATCATTGCGTAACCTGCTTCCTTGTCAGTTGGTTGATCATATCCATTTGGATAAAGAATCGTTGTTCCAATTGTTGAAAATACTAAAAGACAAACACCCATACCTGCAGAACCACAAATTAAATTGATTCTTCTACCAACTCTTTGGACGGTGTATAATGCAACAAAGGTAGATAAAAAGTTAACAGCACCTAAAATTATTGAAGTAATAAATGAGTTTTGTAAACCAACAGATTTGAAAATTGAAGTTCCGTAATAGAAAAAGTAGTTGTTACCAGTTAATTGCTGAAATGATTGTAATGCAATACCAATTATTAATCTGATAAATAAATGTGGTTTACCGGTAATAACTTCTTTCCAGCTTGCTTCACCAGCTTCCTTTTGTTGGACAATAGCAATTGTAATATCTTGTAATTCATCCAAAACTTTTTGATTTGTACTTGTTAAACCGTTGACTTTTGCAATCGATTCTCTAGCTTGGTCCATCTTACCCTTTGTAATCAAATATCTCGATGATTCAGGTAAGAATAACATTCCAACAATCATTAAAACTGCCCAAGCAAAACATAAACCTAAAGGTACCATCCATTGAGCAGAGCTGTTCAAGGTTGATACAGTAGCAAAAGTTGTAACATATCCGAGCAAAATTCCTAGCGTGATCATAAGTTGGTAGCAAGATACCATAATTCCTCTCAATTCAGAAGGAGAAGTTTCTGCAATAAACATTGGAGAAAGAACTGAAATAGAACCAACACCTAATCCTGAAATAATTCTACCAATCATGAACTGAACCCAATGTTGTGAAGAAATTTGAACAACAATACCACTAATGTAAACTAACATTGTAAGAATCAAGGCAACTTTTCTTCCCACAACATCTCCGAGTTTTGCTAAAGTTAATCCACCAACCGCACAACCAATATTAAAAATAGCAATAATTAAACCAACTCTTGTATTGGAGAACTCGAATTCATTTGTTGAAACGCTAAATTCACCAAAAGTTTGTTGAAAACTTGGCATTTGAACAAATCCCGAAATAGTACCTGTATCCCAACCAAAAACAAAACCACCAAAAGCTACCAAAAGACATAAAATTGAGACAATCTTATGCTTTCCAATTAGAGTTAAAAAGTTTATTTTTGTTTCAACTTCTTTTTCAGATTGCTGAATAGAATTTAATTCAGAATTTGGTTGAGGTGTATAGAAGCTTTCTGTGGTATTGATTAAAGCCAAAGTATCAGTGTTAGCTGTATTTGACTCTTTAGAAGAGTGGGATGCAGATGTTGGAGGTGGTGATGCACTTAAGTTGAATTGAACAGTCATTATATTTTAAAGGTTTACTTTTGATTATGTATGATAAAAATAATAAAGATGGAGATGAATAAATAAGTCAGCTAAAAGAGAAGAATCAACCCCATATTTATAGAGAAACTGGGGGGAGTTGTTTAATGATGTGAGCAGAACAGAATGGATCAACATAGAACAGAACTTGCTTTGCAAAGATTGTTTAATCTGTTTGGTCCAATTTTGGTCGCGGAGAGCTTTATTCCTACATATTACAACTCTATGTGTGAAGTTTATTTCTACCTGAACAGTTTGTATGTATTTGATAGGTAACTATGCTATAGATGATTTGATCCTTTCAAGTGTAAAATGAAGTATCATTGGGCTATCAGCACATTGAACGTGCTAAGGTGGTTTCTCAATTCCGTCAAGTCTAAATTTTTGCTACGTTCCATGCATGCGCACCCGAATTGCAAAGTCTCCCTAACTCAGGATCAATCAACAAGTGTTGATGTAATATACCTTTACGTCTTCTCTAGACGATTAGCGTTCAGAAATACACATCAATGGTATTGAGGACCATACATACACTTTATGCCAAAAACTTGAATGAGAAGGTCTCATTAAATAAAATGCGTGATAGTTTGAAAACGCTGTTTACTGATGCTGGATTTCAAGTATTGCATATCCAAGCTTGCAAGAATTTAGCCTTGAGGGGTCAGGCGTATATCTCATTTAATAAAAACGTTGATTTGAACCAAGTGATCGAAACTTTGAATACCAAACTTCTATTTGATAAACCAATAGTATTACAAGTGGCCAAGCAGAATTCAGATGTTGTCCTTGAAAAATTTGGTTCTCTTAGTGAATATCAAGACTTTTTAGAGAAAGTACGAAAGGAAAGACTCAATCGTCGAAGTTCACGTATAGGCGGGGGGAAAAGAAAACGTAATGAATTAGAAGATAAAGATATGAATCAAGGGGAAAACACTAAGAAACGAAAAGTGGCAATCAATACGGTGCCTAACAAAATGATGATTATTACCAACCTTTCAGAAGATGTCACACAAAAAGACCTTATCGACTTGTTGAGCAAATATGATGGTTTCTTGACGGCTAACTATGTTTCAGTACGTCATCTTGCATTAATCGAGTTTGAATCTGAACAAGATGCGATCAAATGTTACAAGGATTTGGGAAGTGATGTAATTATAAAAGGTAAATCAAGCTCACTTACTTATGCTAAAAAATGATATTTAGTTAGTATAGTTGATACCATATATACTCTTTTTATTCTACCTCTTCTACTATGAATTGAAATCACTTATATATAGAGAGAGAATAGTAAATTTATAAAAACCTATAAAATTGTATTCTTAACTGGTTTACTTTTAGTTGGAAATCATTTGCGTTTATGGCACAAAGCCCGTTACAACACAAAATTGTGTCGTAATGCAAAAGTAGAGATAATCAAAGTTATTATATTGCAAATAGTAAATCCTAAAGGCAGACAGTATTCAGAATAGTTTGAAGCTGAAGTAAGTATTGATATAATGCAGTTTTAATTAAATTTATTAGGTAATCAAATTAAAGTAGGCAAAGATCAAAGTTCAATTTGAAACAAATAGTCGAAAAGCAGATAAAATGCTTACGTAATTTAATTAATAAATCAAATCAAAGGCTTTTAGATACACTCCATTTCAAAAGATCTATTGTATTCCCAACAAAGTATAAAAAGTGCTTTATTGACCATTACTACCGTATATTATTTTTTCAGAAGGCAAACTATTTTTTCATCAAAAAAACTTAAAAAGTAAGGAGTGATAGCAAATTTGTTAACTTTTCCATTTGGACAAGATCGGAACACCCAAATTCTGGCCTATATATACGGGGAATGCCAAGGAGTTATTTATTACAGAGATATAGCATATCAGAGCATTTTATAATATCAAATTAAAAGCTATACCGAATTTGTGTACATAACAATGTTTATATTGACTACGAGATGTTCCTACTATTTAAAGTGCTTATCGTAACCTGTAAGAACAAATCTAAACTTTACATCACTCTTATCCATTCTCTCCCATGCCTTTGACACATTTTCTTCTGAAATGTCAATAGTTTCAACCCAAGGTTTGATATTATTCTCGGATGCAACCTTCAACATATATTCAATATCTTTTGGAGAGCCAATTGCAGAACCACCAACTGAGATGTTATTTAACAACATCTGAAAAGGAATTAATTCAAGCTTGTCAGACAATGGCGGTGCAGTAACAAAAATCAATTGACCATACGGTTTGAGTAGATTCAAAACTCCACTTATAGGGGAACCACTGAATGATGAGGCAGTATTGATGATCAAATCAAGTGAATCTTGATACTTTTCTGAAAAGTTTTCTTCGTCTAATGCAATATAATGATCAGCACCCAATTCCTTTGCAAGCTCCCTCTTTTTATCATTTCTGGAAATTGCTGTAACCTCTGCTCCCAAAGCTTTAGCAAATAAAATGGCCATATGACCGATACCACCAATACCCGAAATACCGACCTTTGTACCTTTCTTTACATTAGCAGTAAGCATTGGTCTAAAAGCGGTGATACCACCACATAAAAGTGGAGCAACGTGATTAGAGTCCATGTTTTCAGGAACCTTGAACACAAACTTTGAACTCACTCTGACGTGAGATGCATAACCACCTTGAGTAACTTCACCTGATGGGTAAACGCCATTATAAGTTGTCACAGCTTTCTTACAATTATTTTCGTGGCCATCCTTACATCTTGTACAATCATGGCAACAATCACATTGAGCACCAACACCAACTCTGTCACCTACCTTAAAGTTAGATTCAGGACCAACTGCAACAATATGACCCACAATTTCATGACCAACACAAATAGGAGAATATCTCACACCCCAGTCACCTTGAGCAGTATGAGTATCTGCTGCGCAAATACCACAAGCAACAATTTTAATATCAACATCATCTGGTCTCATTGCTTGTGGTTTATAAGTAAATTCTTTGACATCAAGCCAATTGTTGGTGTCGTGGACACCGATTGCTCTTATAGTTTGGATTGTAGACATTGTTTGTGATAAGTATTCTTGTCTTAGCAATAAAGAATATTTGATAATTCACATCTGAAATTAAAAAATTCATTCACTCTTTTATAGAACTTAATGTAAGCAGTAAAATGCTAGCTGGTGAAGCAACAATTTAAAATAATTGCATTGTTTGTTACCCTTCAATCGGATTTTGTTCTAAGTCCACTTTTCAAGTTATATAAAAACTACTTCTATTTGGTTCATATATGCCCGCAACTTTGGATTGCGATTGCGGATTTTAACCTAACACCGAAGTTTGTGAAAATCTCGGCGTTGAAAAGTTGAACTCTGAAAGTGTGTGGAGATAAGTCGGATATAATAATTCAAAGACCCTTTTCAAAAATTACTCAGATCTAAAGGGTCTATTGTGTTATGACCAAAACGGATAATCAATAGATTCAAGTTCAATGTTACTATACAGTTTGAATAAAAATGTCTAATTTTGGTTTTCCTGTTAATTGGTTTTTCTGTTAATTGGTTGATTAATCGTCTTGAAAAATCATAGATTCATGAAACTTTCCCATATTTTGACATAAAGGTCGTTGATTCGAGCACACGTAAATTTAATCTCTTAGTTTAAGTATATTTCAAACAATGTCATGAGTGGTTAACTTATGAAAAAATTCTTTGGATTAACGTATTGTAATTTGCAATATGTATAAGCGAAAAGCATAATCAGGTCTTTCATTAGTCAGTACTAATACACTAAGTACTTTCAACTACATTATATTGCATTGCTTCATATTATTCTACTCTCATATTTATCAATGATAATAGTATGCCGTACACTAACCCATTGAGAGATTTTAGCAATACAATCATCCTGTTGAATCGGTGCTACTTAGCTGATCTTTGTCAACAACAACAAATCTTGCATCCAACTGTCAGAAAACTTATTGCAATCAAAAATCTTAACTACCTATTCAGTCTTGATTTAGCAAAATAAAATCAACTCAGAAAGTTAGAAATTCAACGATAAATGTACATGCGCTAGTATTGGCCAAGTCTATTAGTTTCAATAGTTGTTGAAAAACCTCTTCTTGTTCACCTTTGCTAATATCTTACAATGATCTCAAATGCAATTTCACTTTTCGACTTCAATACCTTCATTCTATTTGCAACTGAAAAATAGAGATTTTTCTCATTTTATGAGCAATGAAGGAATTTAAATTAAGGAAACCCAGCATGAATTTAAAATAATATTATTGATAAAAAAGTGTACGGCATAGTAGGCTTACACAGTGAAATAATAAAAATTTGATAAAATCAGAAGTTGGATTATGCTGCTTCATACCACTTTTGCGTCCATTTTCTAAAATTCTTACCCCTGCAATACATAATTACGTAAGTTCCATTAAAGAACACTGAAAAAGCAGCAAGCATTGCGGTAGTACCAGGAATACCAACACCGTCAAGCCAATATTGGAACACAAACGTAAAGATCATGGCTATGATGTTTCTCACAAATAGAATAGCAGTCATTGTCTCAGATGCTTGTTTAGGGTAACATTCCAAGACATAATTCATGGATAAACCACTTGCTCCACCGAGAGAAATTGAAATCAATGCTATACCTATTGCACCAACTATCCAAGGGACACCAAAGTATGGTCCTAAACCATACAAAAGTATACCTGAAACATTGGATAAAAGAAGGAAGGCAAACATATGGAGACGGAACTCGGGTTCAAAGATTCCATTGTTCCTTTTAGTGAAAAAAATTTGAACATAATCAGATGTTGAAATGTACATAGAACCAATTATGGAACCAACAAGCATAGCAAGATTAAGCAAACCTAATGATTCTTCATTGAAATTGTATGGTGGTCCTAGGAAGAATTGGGCTTGGGTCACTGTGATCAAAGATAACCAGCAAATTTGAAGACCATATATTGTTGCTGCCCAAGCTACAGGAGGATATCTTAAAACCAAAAATACACGCCAAAACGTTTCAAAGTTGAGTTTATTAGGATATTTTTCGAATAACGCAAGTCTTTGGAAGTAACTTTTAGGAGTCATATCAGTTGATGGCTTGTCATTAATTAAAGAAGATTGAACACATACAGTGTTGTTTTTTTCGTTGGTAAGTAAATCAATTCTTGCTGCACTATCAGTTGAATCATTGTGTAGTATATTCGAGGAAACAACAGCAAACAACTTTTCATCTACCGCTGTTTGTGTGAAATCTCTTTCAAAATGAGACTCTTCTAACAGGAAAAATTCTGCAATCAAAAGTGCACCTGCAATTATAATTGAAAGATAACCACACCATAAATAACCTAAATTAGAAGTTGCATAACCAGCAATGAATGGACCAAGAGCGGAACCTGCCCCAAGTGCAACCGAATACACACCAATGTATTTACCATGCTCATGTAGGAAAAAAATATCAGTTATGGAAACTTGAATTAATGAATCCATTGGACCTAGACCCATTCCACATAGAATAAAGTAACCAATGAGTCCACCATAAGTTTTTTTAGTAACAAAAATAATACAACCTAAAATCATAAAGATTGTTGTTACCAAATAAACTGGTCTTCTACCAAATTTGTTTGCAAATGGTTGAGATAATAAACAACTGAATGCTAAGAAAAGAAACAAAAGTGCACTTGCTGTGTTCAAATCATTATAGGAACGTTGATAGACTTCAGAGAGTAAAGAATAAATTGGACCAGCAAAATTACTCATCCCAGCAAAACTAATAGCATAAAAAAACAAAACAATGAATTGTAAGTTTTTACGTGTTGTTGACCAGTTGAGTGGATCGTTGGGACTATCAGTTGGATGAGGGAAAAGAATGATTTCAGATTCCTTAGTATTGAGACCAAGCTCTTTGACTTGTTCCTTTTCTCCAATTAAAACAGTTGTTCCAGGAACTGATAAATCATTAATCAAGTCTTTTGATCTTGTGAATAACATCATGGTAATTGTAAAATTACTGTCAATTTTTGATTTTTAAAGTGTGATATACATTTCGAGAACAACTTATGATAATGAAGATGGAATTACAAACGATTGAACCAGTTATTTAAATGTAAACAATCTATTTCGTTTCTTATCAGTAATCACAATTTTGAGATGATAAGAAATAAAGAATATAACAAAACTTCTTGACATCGAAGATATACATCATAGTCTGAAATCTGTGCTAGATAATTTTTGAGGGCGGATAGCGCTAGCGCTAAATTTTGTTTTCTTCCCAAAATGGTAATTTTGATTAGGAGATCTGTCGCTTGCGCTATTTTGGGTGGAAAGGATCGAACTTTGACCATTGGGAAAAGATAAGGAAATGGATAAGAACTGAAAGAAATGTCGGAAAGCGGAATTGGGCGGTTAATAAGAATTATTTGAATAAGTTATAAGCTGAAGGTGCTTCCTATTGATAGCTGCCAGATTATTGATTGAAAACTCCTGTAACAACAACAACAACAACAACAACAACAACAACTTGCTTTGAAAATTAATGACTAAAACTGTTAACTGGGAAGAATTAGCTGATGCGAAAAGAAAAGCAGTAAGATCTGAAATTCCTTTGGAATGGATTTTACCTAATGAGTTACTTTGTAAGTATGATTCTACTTCAAAAGAGTCTGTCTTGGATATTCCGGCAAAGTTCTTATCCCCCAAAGAACTGGATATTACTGAAAACTACACAGCTACAGAACTTTTAGATGCTATTAAAGCTTCCAAAATCTCTTCACTTGATGCTATTAAAGCCTTTTCACACAGAGCTGCTATCGCAACTCAATTGACAAACTGCTGCACTGAGTTAATGTTCGATTATGGTATAGAGAGAGCAAAATTTTTGGATGATTATCTTATCAAAAACAAAAAACCATACGGTCCATTACACGGTTTACCAATCTCTTTAAAGGACAGTTTCAATGTTCCAGGTTATGATTCTACAATTGGTTATGTCAAGAGAATTGGTAATATGCCAAAGGAAGAAAGTGATTTGGTCAAACTTTTACTTGATTTAGGTGCCAACTTTTATGTTAAGACAAACATTCCACAAACACTTATGACTGCTGATTCTGAAAATAATATTTTTGGTAGAACACTTAATCCGGGTAGCTTGGACAAAACTGCTGGTGGTAGTTCTGGTGGTGAAGGTGCACTCGTTAAGATGAGAGGGTCTATTCTAGGTTTTGGAACTGATATTGCTGGTTCTATTCGTATTCCATCATTGTGTTGTGGCGTTTACGGTTATAGACCTTCAGCAAGAAGAATACCAGTTGATAATGAAGAAGAGCCATCTCATAGAGATCCCCATATTAGTATCTTACCTGTTGCTGGCCCCTTATCTACTGATATGGAATCTTTAGTAATGGTAACTAAGTCAATCATTGATCAAACACCATGGAATTATGGATTGGAAACCTTTAGAATTCCATATCAAGATTCAGGTGTTTCTTCTGACTCTAAGTTGAAGATTGGTTTTCTTTTAGAAGATCCTAAATTACCGGTTCATCCACCTTTAAAGAGAATTTTAAGAGAAGCAAAAGAAAAACTCAGTTCTGCTGGTCACAGTGTTAATTTTATTGATAATCACCCCTCTTTTGATCATGCATGGGAGCTTGCATGGAAATTGTTCCAAGTTGACGCTGAAGATAGTAGTTTCAAAGATTTGGTAGAACTTGATGAGAGAATCATTAAATCACTAACATTACCAGGGCTTGAAGCTTATGGAGAAGGACCAAAAGATATCAATGAGGTAATTACTTTGAAAGAAGGTGTTAAAATTTGCACTTTTGAATGGTTGAAAATTTTCAAGGATTATGATGTTATAATTGCACCAGGTGCTCCATCTACTGCACCACCACATGATACTTATGGTATTGGTCCATACACTTGTATGTGGAATCTTGTAGATTTTCCAGCAACTATCATTCCATTTGGTAATGCAAACGCTAAGATCGACAAAGATGACGGAACTGTTTATCCAGAAAAGCTTAAGCACATCTATGCACATTACGATCCTGAGACTTATGATGGAGCTATTGGACATGTGCAAGTTGTTGCACCTCATCTTGAAGATGAAAAACTTCTGGCTTGTTCTGTCATTATTGATAAAGTTTTGAATGCCAAATGAACATTGATATCACTATATAGAATCTATTTACTGGTTGGATTCACGACTTTTATAAAATATTTTTATTTCGAAAACTCAAACTCTTATATTGATTATATAAATTTTATTTAGTTAAACCACAAATTGCTGAAAAAGTCTTCATTATGTAATACTTCTAGGCCTAGATTATCATTCCAAACAGCATGTAATTTATTTATAACAACCAGCCAGCCTGTATTCTTCTTTTTTTCCCATACTTCAAGTAACATGTCATTCAAAAATGTTTTGTGTTCCTCTTCCTTTAATTGTAAACCAATAATGAATATACCCCAGAGAGCAAAAAGAGTTTCATCTCTTTTCAAATTTGTTGAGTTTCGAAGATAGTTCATAGTTTCTTCTATGACAGTATTAATTTTTTCAAGGTTATCTTGGGGTAGCATATACCATAAAAGTAACTTACAGGCAGCAATAATTAAACAATGTGCACGACTTTGAGGCACCAAGAGGTAATCTGATTGGGTAGATAGTTGAACCACACATGGTTGTCTATGACTAACTTGTTCTAATTTTACTAATACTTTTTGATGTTTTGAATAATCTGTGCTTTTTGTCTTGAACAAAAAAGATACTTTTGCTGCTATCAAAAATACGTCAATTGAAATGTTCAAAAATGGAGTCTCATCTGTATTCCAATCTAATGGAACTAATTGTTCCAAACTATTACAAACGAAAAAGGAATCATACCTTTTTAAAATTTCAGGTGGTGTTATAATAACTGAAATTGAGTAATGGTAGATAAAACTTTCTAAAAGAAGATTGTATGTCAAAGAAACTGGCGAGATTTTGTGTTTTAATATCAAATCAAGGGATAGATAAATGTATTTTAGCAGCTTTTCTTTTTCGAGACCAATGAATGTCATACCTATTATGCTGAACAAGTAAGTTGATAGCCTCAATTCTAATGTAACAGAGTTTAATTCTGTTTTCAACACGGTAGATAAAGCAGATGAATGCAATGAGTCAATAATAATAGAATTACTGTTATGAATATTTGTTAAATGTGCTGCCGATATATATTTCAATATTTCTTCAAAACCGTCATGCTGACAGGTTTTAAGTGTCAAGTCTGAGATGATTTGGATCGACTGTGAAGGGACTAATAATGATATAGTGCAATTAAAGAAAAAGTTGAACAAAAAGTCCGGAGTGATAGAGGTTGACATTTGTTGCTTGAGCAGACGATTGAATGAATCAATGTTTTCTTGCAAAGACTCCTCTACATTCTCAGTCATTAGATGGTTCCATTGACACTCAATACCTTTCTTTTCACATCTACTGCAATTAGGTTTTGATTCATCACACTTTTTCTTAATCTTTCGACACTGAATACATCCAGTTCTAACTCGTTTAAACCTTTTTGAATTCGAAACAGTATATTCACTTATATCATTAGTAGCTAGTATTTGGGTCAGACTTTGATTCGGTGACGATGGCCACGTACAATGCTTTTTTTGATTGGTACAACGTTGACATGTTGGTTTTGCTTCATCACACTTACGACGAGCTATTCGGCATGGTATGCATCCTGTCTTAGTTCTTTTGATAGACATGTTGTATGATTTCTGATAAGGATGATAGATAAGATTACATTATCAAATCGATAAACTCAAAATGTCTCGCACAAATGCACGTGACTGACCACCCATAACACATTTGACTTCTGTGACTGAAGCAACCTTGCTATAGTTCGAAGTGTGGCAAACCCTAGCTACCAGAGTTTGTATCGCTATCAACATTTAACTCAATCACGATCATGATTCGGCCTTAGAACTGCTTTGTTTAATTAATTTTCTTTTTCCACTTGGGAATATTCTACATACAATAGCTTATGATGTTAAACTAAGTCTAAATATAAAGCTACATATATGAGCTTAAAATAGGATTTCTTGATTACCATTAAAATCAGTCGCGTATGAACAAGCATTGGATAAAAAAACTTTATCTGCACATAAATTTTCAATATTTACCACTTATAATGGTTTTGAAAGCTGTGAAAAGACCTTCTCTTTTCTGTCCACCTTTGCTAACATCTTCCATCAATCTAGTATAGTAATTTGGATTTCCCTTTGGCGTAAGAAGTTTATCACTAATTGCATAGAAATTTCCCCATTTGTTTTCATGTATGTTCTTAATTGATTTAAGTTGTTGTTTCAAAATTTCTTCATTAAAGAGCTCATTTTGATAATTTGGTTTTTCTTCAGCTTGATTGAAAATCATTTTCTTAAGCTTAGATGGATCAAGCTTGATCAGAACCTGCTTCTTTTTGTCTTCAAGAGATTTTTCCTCTTTAACTTCCTTTGGAACAGGTATTCCTCCAATATTGCAAAATCTTTCAATTTGTGAATATTTAAAAGAAGCATAATGCTTCACTTTATCAGCAGGAAGTTGTGATAAAACGCTCACAATTTTCTTTGCAGTAGACATATATATTAAGATTCCTTGTAATAGAATGCTTTACCACCAAAAGTTTATTCAAGAGCAAGTAAGCTTCAAATTCTCTCCAAGCCAATGAAAATTGTCACATTTGGAATTATTGAAAAACTCCGCGCTTACGTAATCCATACCATTATTATACGTTCTCTTAAGATCTATGTTAATGTTATCATATACAGTATTACTCGGCCAATGCTAATCTAATCCTATCAATCATTTGCTCTGAAGTTGTCAACGCCTCAAATGAATCTGTGTTTTTCAAAGCTTCTAGGACTTTTTCTCTTAGAACTAAAGATTCACTAAACAATTCAGCTATTCTTTTCATTGACGAAACAGAAACACTATTAAGTTTCAATTTCTGTTTCAAGTCATATAGTAAGGCAGAAAATTTTGTCAAATATTGAATCGTCATATATCGTTTGAAAGATTCCATTCTAACATGAAGGGATAGATTTTCAACAGGTGCCCCGATTGAGTCTAGTAACGATTCATCAAATCTCCAGAAAGCTTCTGTTACAGTTTTTCCGTTGACTTCATATCTACCATCATTTCCTAACTCATTCAAAAAAGGAAAATAGACAGACCCCCAATCACCTATTGATAGAAAATTGGATGATGTAGGATCCATTTCTAAGCCTGCAGTGACTAGTTTATCAAATGTTTCACTATTAGAAGTTAATGGGTAAAAAATAAAATGAGCATGCTGTTTATCTGAATTATCATCAAGTTTCAAACTTTGAAAGATATTTTTAAGAACAGGTAACTCAGAAAATTGAGCTGTATTATAGTCATCATCATCAACTACAAGTTGTTTGATATCATCTGTTGTGATACTATCAAAATGGATGGACAATTTGAATAAATTTGGTACATTATTCAATAATTTTAAAGTATGTTTCATAATTGCTGCTTTTATATCAAAATCAATCAAATCATCAAATACAATATGATAATGTAATACAAGTTCAAGTTGTTCTGTATAGTTTTTATTCAAAAGATTTGCTATCACAGGTAAATTACGTTCATCTTCATGAACGAAATAATAATCATCATTATCAGTGTTTTCAATTTTGTAAAAACTATCTGGGGAGTATTTCTCAATCTCACTTTTAAAGCAGTGATCAACTATCATTTGAGTTAAAAAGAAGGGCATATCATTTTGGTTAACAGTCTCTAACATGAAATAAAGCTCTCCGTAATTAGTATAGCCGTCAACTTGTAAAGCGTTAATATCACTCAACTTACATTCAATAAACATTTCACTTTCAGGATAAAGATCTTTATAGAAATCGGTATCATTTGATTTAATCAGTTCAAGTTTCAGGTCTAATAATGATTTGAGTTCATCATGGAATCGTGCAGAAGCTTGTAACTCTACAGCTTCAGCTAAATCAACAAATTTGAAAGGTGCATCGTATCTAACCGGAATTTTTAAAATCACATCCTGTAGTGGATTCTGCATGTAATGATCAAGGATATGATCTGGTATATATGTCCTTTGTATGTACCAAGCGATCAATATTAAGAAATATTGATACCCAACACTAACCAGCAAAATTATAATTGGAATTACATACCAACTGATTTTCCAATTATAGTTTTTATTTTGAACTATATCTTCTTGCCTATTGCTAGTAGCAGCATTAAGCTCATTTTCAGATTCTTGGCTCATTGTCTGTTCACTGTAAACATTTGGTTCACTAAAGTACAAGTGTCATTTTTATTTTGGAAATACAAAGCGAAGTTGAATTCAGCCACACAAGCTACATGCATTCCAACTGGAATAGTATACGTTTCCAGATGCATAGATGCATACGATGTAGATATACAAATTTTCAAAGAATCACAACATCAATGACTATAGAATGAAACATGTTAGCATATGACTTATTTGTTGAAAAAGTTCATAAATAATTGATCACTGTCCGGTTACAACTTTAGATGTATCTTTGATTCATCGATTGAAGAAGAGTTGAAGTTTTTCAATAATATTGGAATGAAGTCAGCTATGTATCAAAAAATTTGACCTTTTGATACCATTGAACCTAAAGGAAATACTGAGAGTCAATCAATTTGGGACCAAAACTGCTAATACAGAAGTAATAACTGATTTTCATACAAGACAGGTAAATTTCACGTGTGAAGTCTGTTATCTAACCAAAGTAAGAGTGAATATATCGAGTTTAAGTTAAGTTTGGAGTTGTTTGATTCGACCTTTACCAGATTATTTTCCATTTCATTTTTGTGTAAGAGCATTCTAGTTAAAACATAGTAAATCCCATTTAATGGTATATTTACGGCTTCAGATTAGTGCCAAAGTAGCATCCTATTATATGTTGATTTCAACACAGTGATCTTTTGTTACAAGTCAATATTGATTTAGTATACAATAATTTTGAGATCAGCACCAAAAAAATATTTCACAAAATCCAACAATGAAAGACCAATTGAAAACGACTAATAAGACAAAATGTCAGGTAAATTACAACCTACGGAAGATGAGATAAAGTCAGAAACAGAGAAATTTCATTCAACACCAACCTCAGTTCTTAAAGAGACAGAATTTGTACATGATGTTTATAATGAAATTGCACAACATTTCTCACAAACGAGGTATAAACCATGGCCAATTGTTGTTAATTTTTTGAATACTCGTAAATCACGATCTATTGGTGTTGATATTGGTTGTGGTAATGGTAAATATATTTCAGTTAATCCTGAATTGTTTATTTTAGGATCAGATTATTCAACTGGATTGATTGATCAAGCACATGAATTACATAAAGGTGAAAATTGTAATGATTTAATAGTTGCAGATGGATTAAATTTACCACATAATAATTCCAATTTTGATTTTGCAATTTCAATTGCTGTAATTCATCATTTTGCTGATGAAAATAGAAGAATTGATGCAATTAAGGAAATACTTAGAGTTTTGAAAACTGGTGGTCAAGCACTTATATATTGTTGGGCTTTAGAACAAGAAAAATCTAGAAGAGGGTATAAAGAAGGAATGGAACAGGATATTTTAGTTCCTTGGGTTTTGGCACCAAAGGGTAAAAAGAAGAAAGATGAAGAAATTGAAGATAGAGGAGAGAAAGTACCTGTTAAAATGAGATTTTATCATTTATATAAAAAGGGTGAATTAGTTGAGAATTGTATTAGAGCAGGTGGTAAAATTATTGATGATGGTTATGAAAGGGATAATTGGTGGGTAATTGTTGAAAAAATATAAAAACTATAAATTAAATGTATATATATATATATATAGAATGTAATTGAAAATTTACTTAATTAATTACCAATTCTTCATTTGATTTATTATTTGAATTGAAATTAAGCATAGCATTCCTTCTTTCGATTCTACCCTTTTTCATTAAATTTTTCAAAGCTACTGAATCTAATGGATCAAGTAATTCAAATGAACAAAGTAATTCTTCAGAAACTCCCATAACTGCCCCCCAATTATCAAATTCACCACAATAGTTAGGAGCAGAGAAAACTGTAACCAATGACCTCTCATTGAAAAATTCATAACCGTCTTCAACAACCATATGAGCTCTAACTACTAAATCAAATTGAAATTTATTTAAAAAATTATTAATTGCAACTTTATTAAAACAATAAGAAACACCTCTTTCATTATCTTCCCATTGATTAGGTGAATCAGTTGGATCAGACCAAAGTAAATCATTTAAAAGTCCAAAATCGGGTACATCTGTTGGTCTTCTAATATTTCTAATTTCATCCATTGAATTTAAAACGGGTGATAAACCACCATGAACACAAAAAATTTTAGATGCAACAATTGCAGCAATTGGTAAAGTATTAAAAGTATCAACGAATAATTTCCAAGTTTTCAAATTTGTTCTTCTTTTACATTCATCATAAAAACCATATTGTCTTGTAATTTGAGCACATTCATGATTACCCCTTAATAAGAAAAAATTTTCAGGGAATTTAATTTTATAACATAATAAAAGTAATATTGTTTCTAATGATTGTTTACCTCTATCAACATAATCACCAAGGAATAAATAATTTGAAGCAGGTGGGAATCCACATTTTGAGAAAATTCTAATTAAATCAATATATTGACCATGAATATCACCAACAATTTTAACTGGAGCACTTAATTCAAGTAAAGTTGGTTGTGATAAAAAGATTTCTCTTGCAACAGAGCAAATTAAAGCAATTTCTGAATTTTTCAAACAAACAGATTTTGTCCTTTTACCTGAATATCCTGTATCTAATAATCTTTGAATTAAATCTTCAATATTAAGATCATATTTTCGCCTATAATCATAAGTATTTGGAGTTAAGTTTATATCTGTATTTGATTGTTTTATTGAATCGTCGATTATTCCATCCATCTGTTGATTTCGCTGATTATCCAATTGTGATTGATCGAATCTTTCATTATTATTATCTAAATCTTGATTATTGAATTCATCATCAGTTATAATTGCATTATTATTATCATCTAATATTTGAACTTTTTCATCTTTAGAGAATGGTAGTTTAATCTTACTTGCAAATGAAGAAGAACGAGAGAATGATTTAGATATGGGAGAAATTGAAGTCAATGCATCATCTTGAGAATTAGAATTAGAATTAGAATTAGAATTAGAATTAGATGATAATGAAATATTTTGAGAATTTAAATGCATTTCATTGAAAGAATCTATTGGTATACCATGAGTTTCAGAATAAGAAGATGATCTGCTATTACGACCATGACTACTTGAACGTTTACTATTTCTACTATTTGAAGAATTTATTGTATTTGATGAATTGCGACGAGATATATTGTTATAATCAGAATTTGTATTACTATGTAAACGTTCAATATTGGACATATGTTGAATTGAATTATCATTAATTGAAGAAGAAGAATTCATTCTTAAAATTGGAGATTTTGGTTTCAAAATTGCCATTGATGGAGGTATTTTTAAATTAGTTGAAATTTGAGGTATTTGACGTGATTTATCCCCATTTACTTGATTAATAGAACTTTCTTCATCATATATATAATCATAATCAGTTTTATTAACTATAGTTGAATCATCATTGTTATTATTAATATTATTTGATAAATTTTTATCAGAAGATTTATTTGATCTAAAAGAACGTAAAGATTTAAATGAGCTCCTCCTACTTTTAACACTCGGCGTGGCCAGCACGTTTGAATTTGCGGAAACTGCCTCTTCTGTTGAATCTAAAAGGGTAGTACCATCGAATTGATCAGGCAAATCAGAAGGGATGTTGTTGTTATTGTTGTTAACATTGATTATGGGAGTATTTGATTTAACAGTAGAATTAGGGGATTTTAAAGATTGCTGTGAGTTTAGTTTGCTTGTGGATGAAGTTGTTGTTGCCGCCTTTGAGGCCTTGCCCGATCTGAAAGAACGGGAAGACTTTGCTGAACTGCCAGTATCTGAGCGGGGTAGACTCTGTTTGGACCCCTCGTTACCCATTATAGATTGTGATAGAAGTTATGTGGTATGGCGTGGCTGTGTGTTGGTGTAGAAATAGCTAAATAGAGAAATAGAAGTGTCCATCCATATGCACCCCTCTAGAGAAAGACCCGAACTCACTCGACAGACCAGACCGAACCCCCCACTTCAACTTCCCAAAAGCTGATTATCACCAAAAATTGCTTCAGCTTCAATATTATTTCAGTATTTTAATCTCCGAGACCAGCAAAATAAAAAGCGAAAAGTCGCGACAAAAAAAAACCCACTACAATATAGAAAGACAGAAGACAAAAAAGACAAAAGACAAAGACTCCTCCGCACTGACTCCGGCTCTCCTCCTATTCTCTCTATATCTCTACAATATTAACCTAATAACCACATCTATACAGTATTAAACCCTAATTTATATCACCTACAAGTATTTATAGACAAAATAATACTCTTCCCTCAAGAAGAAGCGTCTGTGCATGTGGAATGGAGAAAAAAAAGCAATCAATTTCGGTTATTAATCAAACAAAATATTTCAATGTGCATAGATCGAGATGATAATAGTTTTTCCCAATTTTTCATTTTTTATCAGTCACTAAATTATTTCTTTTTTACACACATCCTTTTGCAAACTAACCTTCTTATATTTCAACAATGTGTGGTATCCTTGCAATCATTTCATCTGATGCAAATGTAAATGTTGCTTCAGAATTATTTGATGGTTCTTTATATTTACAACATAGAGGTCAAGATGCTGCTGGTATTTCAACTTGTGGTAAAGGTGGTAGATTATATCAATGTAAAGGTAATGGTATGGCTAGAGATGTTTTCACTCAAGAAAGAATGCAAAAATTAGTTGGTAATATGGGTATTGCTCATGTTAGATATCCAACTGCTGGTTCAAGTTCAAATTCTGAAGCACAACCATTTTATGTTAATTCTCCATATGGTATTTCATTATCTCATAATGGTAATTTAACAAATACTTTTGAACTTAAAAATTATATGGATGAAGTTGTTCATAGACATATTAATACTGAATCAGATTCAGAATTATTATTAAATTTATTTGCTGCTGAATTGGCAACTTATGATAAATCAAGAGTTAATGAAAATGATATTTTTAAAGCTTTAAAAGGTGTTTTCGAAAAAGTTAGAGGTGGTTATGCTTGTACTGCAATGTTAGCAGGTTATGGTATAATAGGTTTTAGAGATCCAAATGGTATTAGACCTTTATTAATTGGTGAAAGATTAAAAGAAGATGGTACTCGTGATTATATGTTAGCATCAGAATCTGTTGTTTTAAAAGCTCATGGTTATCAAGTTTATAGAGATATTTTACCAGGTGAAGCTGTAATTATTACAAAAACTGATATGAAACCAATTTTTAAACAAGTTGTACCAATGCAATCATATTCACCTGATATTTTTGAATATGTTTATTTTGCAAGACCAGATTCAGTTTTAGATGGTATCTCAGTTTATAGATCAAGATTATTAATGGGTGAAAAATTAGCTTCTAAAATTACAAAATATTATAATAATTTGAATAAATTAGTAACTAATGAAATTGATGTTGTTATACCTGTACCTGATACTTCAAGACATTCAGCTTTACAATGTGCAATTACTTTAAATGTTCCATATAGAGAAGGTTTTATTAAAAATAGATATGTTGGTAGAACTTTTATTATGCCAGATCAAAAGCAAAGACAATCTTCAGTTCGTAGAAAATTAAATGCAATGGCTTCTGAATTTTATGGTAAATCTGTACTTTTAGTTGATGATTCAATTGTTAGAGGTACAACTTCAAAGGAAATTGTTTTAATGGCTAGAGAAGCAGGTGCAAAAAAAGTTTATTTTGCTTCTTGTTCTCCAATAATTGGACATAATCATATTTATGGTATCGATTTAGCTGATAATAAACAACTGGTTGGTTATAATAGATCAGAAGATGAAATTTCAAAAATAATTGGTGCTGATAGAGTTTTCTATCAAGAATTAAATGATTTAATTGATTGTTGTCAAAGAGATGATTTAATTAAAGGTCAAGAATTAGAATTAGCTTTAACTCCTGTAGTTTCTCGTGATGATACAATTAAATCTTTAATTCAAAGAGATGATGAAATTCCTCAAATTACTGGTTATGAAGTTGGTGTTTTCACTGGTCATTATGTTACAGGTGATGAATCTGATTATATGACTAGAGCTGAACATGCACGTAATTTAAATGAACTTGCTAAATCAGGAAATGATTTGATCGATATAAAGGCTCCTTCTGAAATTAATATGTTAAATGAAGGTGATTACTGACTATAAATTTTTGTTTTTTTTTAAAAAAAAAATAAATCCCCCCCGCAAACATAGCATTCTTATTTATCATTTTCTTTCTCTAGTTGTTGTTGTAAATCTTGAGGAAACCTCTTATAGAGATAATTCAAAGCAGCTCTTGATGCAGCTTCTTTCTTATTGATGCCAATACCTTTTTGGGCAAATTCATCATTTGGATCAATCCAAACTGTAGCTTCAAATTCACCACTTGGTAATTGTTCATAATTATATATAGGGTTTTTATTTTCATACCTGCCTAATAATGCATAAAGTCGATTCTTTGCACTTTTCAACTTCTCTTCTTCAATTTCACTCTTTGCTGAATTCCTTAACAGCGTTGGTGATACTAATCTATCTGAAACAACACTTTTCTCAGTTGAGTTGTCATCTTCATCAGTTGAAATTGAACTCTTGATAATATCAATTGATGGTGTAGCTTCAATAAGTGTTTTGATTTCCTTTAAATTATCTGTATACTTTTTAAACCACATATCAGTAGCTGATCTTTTCAAATATTTATAGATATCATCTGAAATGGCTAATATAAGAGTAGCTACAGCTTGTGCAACTTTTTTACTCATAGATTTAACTCTAACAAGTTCAACATCGTTGATTTTCAAAGTACAATAAAATTCAGGCTTTGGTGTATCTATTTGATTAAATTCATAAATTGCATCCACACTATTGGCCTTTGATTGATTGAAATCTTGTCGTACTGTATGTAAATATTTGTTCAATGCATCAGGTATTCCATTTTCCGATAAATTGGTACTTTGTGGTGTAATTTTGGTTTTATTTTCTTGTTCAGAAATAACATCTGTACTTGCTTTAGATTCAATTTGATTTACTTTCATATTCGTCATTTCATCATCGTATCCTAAAATCAAAGTACACCAATCATAAAGCTGATTCCAACTTTCATTTGAGTAATTTTCTTTTAAATTAAGATCGTATAATACTCCTAAATAGGAAAGAATTAATTTGAAATCAGGAACATTGAATGATAAGAATTTATAATTGAGTTGAAGATTATACGCCTTGCTTAACACTGACAATGAAATTTCATTTACAATTGATTTAACCACAGCATATACTTTATCTGAAGTAAAAGTCAAATCTTTTTGGAAAAGTTTAGTTTCAATAACATATTTAAGTAACGTAGATCCCATCATACATAATCTTTCAAATTTCACTGGATCTTCTAAAATTTCCGGAGTAAATTGACTCATTTTCAGATATGGAAGTGGTGGGAAACCAGGGAAAATATATGGTACATGAGAAGGGTATAAATAATTTGAGCTTAATGATGGAAGTAAATTTGGTAAACCATAAATGGAGCTTCCTACCTGAGAAGGAAATTGCATAATTGTACGGAAATCCAAATCATTGTTGTATTTGGAGAACAATCCCAGGGCAAAATTAACATACGGATCATTTATGTCACTATTTTCATAGTTTTGAGGATTTAAGATTTCACCAAAGGCAGATTTCAGAGAGTTGACTGCATTGTAAAGCTTCTGTGTACCCTGGTTGTTAATAAAATTAGTTGCTGATAGTGATAAGTCGTTTTGGTGTTGCATATGTCCTTGCGTAAAGAAATGATGGGAGTGTAAGAAGCTTATGTTAAAGCTTGCGATAGTCGAATCTGCTAGATCTTTGGTTCGCGGAGGGAAAGTCTGTATAAACTGTTGTAATCTTGATGAACATAGTATAATCTAGCAACATGAGTAGTATCAACGGGTGTTATATTCAAATATCTGACTAGTAAACATTTGTTCATTCCATCTCTAGAGATTGTAGTGTATACTCTGGCCTGCACAATGAAGTTCCCAAAACGGTTGCCCAATTACTATGACCAAGTCCCTAACACACCACGTACGGTGAATATCATTTAATCGATACTAGAAGATAATCAAAGAGAGTATATCTGAAAAGAGTCGATATAAAATGTAGTATTAGTGTGTAGAAAGTGTTAGTACAGTATCACGTAAAACTCTCATTGAAATCTTTTCCTTCTCGATTTGGCAATGTTTTTGCAACTGATTTTTTTTTTTTCAAGCAAGTTTCTTCAACTGAATTGTTTGACGAGTTAGATCTGTGAGCAACGAAATGGCTAAAAAAGTTATATCCGATGAGATGATTATTGACTCTGATGAAGGGTTATCAACTGATTCAGAAACAGAAAGAGAAGTTGAAGCTAAAGCAGTTGAATTCATTCCACCAAGAAAATATAATCTACGGAAAGATAATAAAACACCAAAAGTTTTGCAAAAACTTGGTAAGAAAGAACAAGTATGGCTTTTCAAGATTCCAAAAGATGTGGATATTTCAAATATTAAATCATTACCTGTTGATTCTAACAAAACTTTCCAAATTGGAGATAAAACTTACTCAATAACTGAAGAGATTAACAAGGACAAAAACAAGTTTCAACTTTTCATTCCTAAGGATAATGATAGTAAATTTGAAAATTCAGGAGTAGAAGTTACTAAATATGTGGATATTGTTGAACATGTCCAAATACCTGAGATCAACTATTCCAAAGTTGTTGTAGAAAGACAAGATGTTGAAAAAGAGGAAGGATTACGTATGAGACATTTCCCAACAGGATATTATATTAAAGATTTTGAAGAGGCAAAGGAACCTCATGTGCCGTCCGCTTCTGAAAAGAAAAGGAAAGTAGAAGATGATGATGAAGAACCAAAGAAAAAGAGTAAGAAGGAAAAGAAGGAGAAGAAAGATAAAAAGGATAAAAAGGAGAAGAAAAGTAAAAAGGACAAGAATTGATTGTGCATTGTTTTATAGAATAAATTACAACGTAATATAAAAAAAAAGAACTTTTGTTACTTCAATTGACTTGAATAATCTTTAAGTATACCTTTCATATGAATATTTGTAATTTTACCCCTTCTTGATTTTTTCTGTTTCCTTTCTTGAACTGAAGTAATCTTTTTACTCTTCATAGATTCAGGTTCTGCATTTGTTGGTTTTAAACCATTATCTACCAACATTTTAACCAGTTCATCATGATTAGGTATTGGTATAACATTCCACATTTCATAGAAAATCATGTCTAAAGTTTTATTTTTATTAGGATCATCTTCTTTATTGATTGCTGGTGCTTGACCTGTCAAAATTTCCCAAGAATGGAAATTTTGTACACCATTATAAACTTTAATTGGTAATTGATCAACATTCAACCAAATATGTCTTGGAGAATTATCCTTTTTAGTTTTATGAACAATAATTTTATTTTCCTTTTCAAGTTGTTCAATAGTGGGCAGACAATTATTCCAACCATCCTTTAATTGTTTTACACTAAGTCCAGCAAATGCTGGTTGATTTTTCAATACATTTAATAAATCTTCAGCAGTTTTAATGTTATGTAGAGATAAGTATTGAAATGACTGTGTTTCTGGGTTATACTTTATTCTATCTACATTAGTCAAACATTTCAAAAGCTGAGAATCTACTTTAAAACCAAGTGATGATTCTAATTCAAATATAGGAACTTCACGATCTTTACTCTTGATATAATCAGATGAAGACATTAATTTCATTGTTAAAGTACCATTTTGTTGCTGTTCCCTAGCCATTTGAGCAGCAGCGGATAATTGTGATTTCCCTGAACCATTAATTGGTTTATCATCATCGTCAAAATCATCATCGTACAATGGTTTCTCTATCTTTGGTTTTTTCGAAGTTGTGGTAGATACAGTTGAACTTGAACCCGAATCAGTCTTCTCCACACTCCTTTTCTGTGGCGGTAATTCCGATGCTCCTTTCAAGCTCTTCTTAAATGCCGATAGTTGAGAAGCGAACGGGTCAGCCATGGTAGAGTGAGTTGTTCCACTGTATAACCTGTGTGAAGAAACCCTGGGGGCTCGAAGTTAAGCTTTGAGTTCTATCTATTTTGCCATTTTCAGTTTTCGCTGGAGGGTGAAATTTATTTGAAGTTAAACTTAATATCACTATCTTTCGTACACTTCTTCTTTCTCTTTACAACAAGCCTTTGTTATACACGCAGATACGGGGAACAGCTGGTACTACTTGTGGTATTGACTGTGTCTGTGGTGGATAATGAAGGACAGAAAGAACTTCAAACCAGCGTTAAAACCATCGTTTGCCAGGTCTTCTCATTTTGCAATATCGTTGCTTTGAGAATTGACCCATGATCTTATGATGACCTACTGACTGGCACACCAAGGCGTACTAATAAAAAATAGTATTTGTAATGTAATAATTGTAACATAATGATTGGCGTCGTAAGCTAATAGCTTGAATTTGCCTTTGAAAGTTTTTTTTTCACGCAGTGGGAAATTGAGTTTTTCAGTTTCGACGAGGCATGATGACGAATTGTCATGTTGGTTGAATCTGTAGTCTTCCTGCAACAAGCTTGTATATAACCATGTTGCCTGCTTTATTGAGAACTGCATATAGTGGAGTTAGACCACGTTTGGGTAAGAATGTTGCCGTTTCTCTTTGTTCAACCGCTAAGTTTACCAATACACGTTTATATTCTGAAAAGAAAGATGGTAAGCCATTATTAGATGAAGATATGCTTTTCAAAGCTGGTGTTGATACTGAAGAACCAATTAAGAAGGAAGAGAAATCTCAACCAAAGGATGAATTTGAACAAACTAAATCCAGAAAGAACAATACAAAATCAACTATCGATAAGAAGAAAGAATTTTATTCACGTTTATTTTGGTATTCAATTCTTGCAGGTAATTTGGGTTTCCTTGGATATATGGCTAGAGATTATGATCCAATTGAAGAATCTGAAATTTTTGATGAAAATGAGCAAGGTTTTAAAAATATTTTTACTAGATTAAGAAAGAGATTACTTGGAGTTTCAGATGTTTTCAGTGAACCTGCATTTACAGATTTATTACCACCAAAGCAACCAGGTCAATATTCACCACCATATACATTAGTACTTGAATTAGATGATATGTTAGTTCATTCATCATGGGATTATAAGAAAGGTTGGAAAACTGCAAAGAGACCAGGTTTAGATTACTTTTTAGGTTATTTATCACAATATTATGAGATTGTTGTTTTCAGTAAATCATCAATGGCATTTTCTGAAAATATTGTTCAAAAACTTGATCCATATCATGCATTTATTTCATATTCATTATTTAAAGAAGTTTGTCGTTCCAAAGATAATAAATTGATTAAAGATTTAAGTTTACTTAATAGGGATTTATCTAAAGTTATTATAATTGATCCTGATCAAGATTGTTATTCAATGCAACCTGAAAATGCTATTCCTGTTAATAAATGGGATGGTAAAAAAGATGATGAATTGATTAAATTAATTCCATTCCTTGAATATTTAGCAACTTCGAAAACACCTGATGTTAGAAAAGAATTAGCTAAATTTCAAGATAAAGAACATATTCCTGAAGAATTTGCTAAAATGGAAGCACAAATGAGGGAAGAATGGCAAAAGACTCAAGAGAAAAAGAAAGGTAATGATATTTTTTCAGCTTTATTAGGTATTCCACCATCAATGAGATCATCAAAGAAAATGCCACTTGATCAAATTAGGGAAAATGGACAAAGAAATTATTTACATATGTATAATTATCTTAAAGAAAATGGTGATAAGATGTTGAAGGAAGAACAAGAGAAGACAAAGGAATTAATGGCAGAACAAAAATTGACTTTAGGTAAGATTGTTAATGAAGGTATGCCAACAGCTGAAGATATTGCCAAGGCAGCAGCTGAGAAACAATTAGAAGAACAAAAGAAAATGTGAATGTATTATGTTTAAATAATCGTGTATATATCGAGATTTTTACGAGTTGAACTGTTTGTAATATGGAAAATATCAAGTTTCCTTGATGAATGAGTTATAATTACTTTGTATTCGGGGTTACCTTCAAAATCATAACCCGTTATAGTTGATGATAATCCAACGATGAAAGGTTCAATTGTTTCAAGTAAAAAGTGTTCAATACGATAAGCTTTTATTCCTTTATAATTTGTGAATCTTATTAGAGCAACAAAACCTGTTGAATCAGCGATTACTATTGCGTTTAATTTGGGGAGATCACATGAAAGATTTAGTTTACTCAATCTGTGATTAAGTGGGAATAATTGTGGTGTTGAAGCTAGGTTGTTTAACATTGGATCAAATAAACCTATTTGAGTTCTAGTTGCAATGAAAAGGTAATCATTAAAATTTGGTTTGTTGATAATGAATTGAAGGTGACGATTAAGTTGAATTGTTAAATTTGAAGCTAGTGAAAAGGAAGGGGCTAAGCATTCTTCGTAAGTAGGTACGGTTAAGTTTTGAATTTTAGCAGCAATACCTAAACCTTCAGAGAAATCATTTAATGATTGTGATTGTGCAATTATGTTTTTAAGGAAAGATGTTGGATGACCGTCATCGGTTAGATATTCAGGATAAGTGACGGTAAGGAAATCATCTTTTGAAATAAATTTACAAAACCAACCTTGAGTATCATTACTACGTAATCGATCAAGGATATTAAGATTTGCATCTAATATGTAGATAAAACCAGCGACTGTTGTACATGCTATAATAACTGATGAATTCAATGAAGTCACATCAATGGAAGGTATATTATCGAGTAAATCTTGTGAAGAGTTTAATTCATGAGCACCTTGTTTAGTGAATTGGTAGGAAGTTATCCTATGTGAATTATCCGATACATATAATATTTTATTGTATAATTTTAAACCCCAAGTACTTGATTTTGTATTTATGTAGTAACCAAGTGATACTTTAAATTCTTTATCATCAGTTGTTAAAGTGACATTTATATTATTTGTTAAAGGTTCGAATTTTTCACCATTAATTGCCTTTTTCAATTTTGAAATATCAATGACTACAACACGAGAGAAATCATCAGCAATGAGAAGAACATCTTCAATTTCATCATAAGTGATGTAATTTATTGTATTTCTAACATTTGGCATTATTGCTTCATTAACAGCATTTTCAGACGCAGTTTCAAGGATTATGTTAATATCACAAACGCCAGATAACGAATTATTTTCTGAAAAGGGAGAATTTAAATCATAAATGAAAATAGTTTGACCTGAAGCTAAAACTAACCAATTTTGAATTGTTGTTGTTAAATTATTTCTATAATAAAACCAAGGTCGTTCATCAAGACAAGTTATAACACTTGATTTAAAATGAGATATGTTAAATCTTTGATTAAAATCATGGTCAGTGCGATTATATTGATTGATTTTATCTAATGGATTAAGTGGTATACTATTCTCAAGTTTATTTTTATTTTCTTCAAATTCGGGTATTTTCAAAGGTTGACATTTTTTATAAGTTAATGTAAAAGGTGGTTTATCAAATAATTTTGACCATGGAAATTCATCATTATAATCAATTTGGTTTGTAGTTTCTTCTATTTGATATGATAATCTTTGGAAGTATTCAGTTAGTTGTTGCATAGAATAATGGGAGAATGAAAAAGAATATATTATTGATTCAGTCAGAGAATCATTCACTTACCCTCGCTTTGATCTTCTTCATTCTTTGATGATTGACTCTGCATTCCTCTAAGTAATGCTAGACCAAATACACCTGGTGGTAAATTAGCATAATCTTGCTCTGTTGGAGTTTCAGCTAGTGAATTACTCTTAGCGGGTAGTATACACAAAGGTTTTTTATTATCCACCTCTTCGTCTTTGTCATCCACAAATACAAGTGGTGTCTGGCGAGAGGATTTTTCCTCATTATTCTCCCCTTTTTCCCCTTTCTCCCCCTCTTCCGTCAGTACATTCTTCACTTCCTCTTTTGACTGTTTACCCTTCTTACCCTTAAGTGAGAATCGCATAATATAGTATAGCTTCTCCCTTCCTTTCTTCTCTTCTCTCTCCTACTCTGTCTATCCAATCGCGAGAATGTCACCTAGATCCAATATGTACAGGAATTACCTACCTATTCGCGAAACCAACCTTTACTTTGATCCTTTGATCTTCCCTCTCACTAGTTCTCTCTTGGCATGAGACAACTCGTTGTTGCTGTGCGGGAACTGTATACATCCCTAGTTAGGAGTGAGTCATTGGTACAACTGTGGCGAATGGGTCGTGCCCCTTGGCTTGCTGGGGCGTCTGCAGTGCAGCGGTCGGCAGCGGTTAAACTGGCCAGGGCGGTCGTTGACGAGACAACGGGTTACGCAAGTGTGGAGAAACACAAGGGGCTCGTCATTCTTGCTGAACAGGCAGTCGCCGACGCGTCGACGGAGGCTCAGCGGATGCGTGTGGAGGCTCAGCGGGCAAGAGAGAGGGAAAGAAATTTGCAAAGAGAGTCGGCTCAGCTGTTGGAGAGGAAACATACGTGGGCCGAGGAAGAGTTGGCAAGGTTCACACAGGTGTACAGGGACGCCGCTGAGGCTGCACGGGCGGCCAGGGCAGCTGAGGCGGACGCTGAAAGGGCCCTGGAAAGGCGGGACTCTACTCAGGCGGCACTTACAAGGGCAATCTTGGCACGGTACAGAGCGGAACAGGTGTGGTCGGACAAGGTGAGGGCGATTTCAGCGTGGGCTGCACTGTGTGTGGTTGTGGCGAATGCAGGTCTCGTTCTGCTGGTACAGTTTGTGGCTGAGCCGTGGAAAAGAGGGAGGCTCGTTCGCGAGGTGGAGGCTCGGCTCATGCAAAGAGAGGAGGCGTCGATCGACGCGCTGAGACACGACATACTTCTTGTCGCGAAGGAATTAGAAGAGCGCGATGTTCTGTTTCATCTGTGGAGGTCAATTCAAAGAGTGTACTTGAGAGTGGTTAGTTTCTTCAGTGGCGATTTATATCCAAAATTAACCTCCTCTTTACAAACACTCACACAATCATGGAAGTACTTGGTATTGAAACTAAAAATATAGATTCATTAGATAAACCTTTAAATATTTCCAATTCTAATAATTCACATCAAATAGATGTTTATTTACGTTTGAAAAAATTAGAGAAAGATTTACAATTGGTTCATTTACAAGAAGAATATATTAAAGATGAACAACGTTATCTTAAACGTGAACTTGTACGTGCTCAAGAAGAAGTTAAAAAAATTCAATCTGTACCTTTAGTAATTGGTCAATTTTTAGAACCAATTGATAATTTAACAGGTATTGTTTCTTCAACAACTGGTTCAAATTATGTTGTTAAAATTTTATCAACTTTAAATAGAGAATTACTTAAACCTTCAACTTCTGTTGCATTACATCGTCATTCAAATGCTTTAGTTGATATTTTACCACCTGAAGCAGATTCTTCAATTTCAATTTTAAGTGAAAATGATAAACCAAATGTAACTTATAATGATGTTGGTGGTTTAGATTTACAAAAGCAAGAAATTCGTGAAGCTGTTGAATTACCTTTAAAACAATTAGATTTATATAAACAAATTGGTATTGATCCTCCAAGGGGGGTTTTACTTTATGGTCCTCCAGGTACTGGTAAAACAATGTTAGTTAAAGCTGTTGCAAATAATTCAAATGCTTCATTTATTAGAATTAATGGTTCTGAATTTGTTCAAAAATATCTTGGTGAAGGTCCAAGAATGGTTAGAGATGTTTTCCGTTTAGCTAGAGAAAATTCTCCTTCAATTATTTTCATTGATGAAGTTGATTCAATTGCAACTAAAAGATTCGATGCACAAACTGGTGCTGATAGAGAAGTTCAAAGAATTTTAATTGAATTATTAACTCAAATGGATGGTTTTGATCAATCAACTAATGTTAAAGTCATAATGGCAACTAATAGACCTGATACTTTAGATCCTGCTTTATTAAGACCTGGTAGATTAGATAGAAAAATTGAATTTCCTTCATTAAAAGATCGTAGAGAGAGAAGATTGATCTTTACAACAATTGCAAATAAAATGTCTTTGGCTCCAGAAACTGATTTAGATTCACTTATTTTAAGAAATGATCCTTTATCTGGTGCAATCATTGCCGCAATTATGCAAGATGCTGGTTTAAGAGCTGTTAGGAAAAATAGATATATGATTATTCAATCTGATTTAGAAGAAGCGTATAATGCTCAAGTTAAGTCAAGTGGGGAAGTGGATAAGTTTGAATTTTACAAGTAAGGATAGTTTAACGAGTACTACTTAGCTCGGAGAGTGAGTAAAGTACAGTGGAGCAAAGCGACACTGTACGAGCGTATTACGGTTACCGTCCATGAAGGTTACTAAAAGGGAAATAGAAATGATTACACTAGGGTATTACATTGAATTGATATCGAGTAATCGATGTAATGAGAGTGTAAATTACGATATGTCTGACAAATATTGTCAACTTGTATAATACATAGCTAATAGTTTTCCTTTAATCGTTACTTTCACGTGACTCATGTAATTATCAACAAATTATCCAAAAGTCAATTTCAGCCACATGCAATACTCTCTTTTACCGATGATCTTTGGCAAACCATTCATCTACATTGATCTCAATCAAGAATCAAACTTTAAATACACACTTCAATCACCTATCCAAGGTCGTGTTAAAATTGAAGTAAACAAAAAACTTAACGATGTTTCAGCTATAGTTTGTGGTTTAAATGGACAAGCATCAATTGTTGACACACTCAGTAATAAGTCATTGACTGATCAAGTTAAAAGGATAGTTAAAGAAGGTTCCTTTGTAAATATTGTAAAAAATTTACCACTTGATAAAAATCATACACTTGATAAAAATTCAAAAATTGAAACTGATTTTGTATTTGAAATACCTCCACAATGTTATTTCCCAAGTTCAAATTATTACATTATCGATAAAACTCAAGCAATCAAAGTATGGTATGAAGTTTATGTTGAAATTTACAGATTTGATAAACCTGGTAAACCACAAAAATTATATACTGATTATTCAAAAGTAATTGAAATTCAAGGTAGTCAAGATCCTCGTGTTGTTAAAGACATAAACTTTACTCCATACACACAATCTAATACATTCACCGATAAACTGAAGAAATTTTATTACGATTCAACTATATCTGCACTCGTTCCAACTGCTATGAGTAGTAACCATTCAAAGACAAAATTTGTAAGGAAATTATGGAATGATAATTATAAACCTGAAAAATACACTCTTTATACAAAAACAATACCTCTAACTATGATCTTTTCAGCACCAACTTCATTTGATATGTCAAAACCATTATACACTCAATTAAAATTGGACTTTCAATGTGATCTTCGTAGTTTAGGAATAGAATCGAATCAAACAACCGATTTTGTATTCAACGATCAAAGCACAGGTCTTGGAGTTTTCCAAATTGAATCACTG
>JAJMSP010000227.1:0-33319 GCA_030558495.1 Pichia insulana
AAATAAGAAATTAGACCAAAATTATCAAATTACTTCATTGCAATTTGCTAGAACTAATCCATTTACTTTGTTGACTAAAAAAAAATTCAGAGATAACGATCACTTAATGAACACAAAAATCTGGCGGACATACTCAATGGAACAAATTACTAACATATTTTCCTATTTATTTCTACAGAATGGCTAAGTCTAAGAACCATACCGCACATAACCAAACCAAGAAGGCTCACAAGAATGGTATCAAGAAGCCAAAGACCCACAGATACCCATCTTTAAAGGGTGTTGATGCAAAGTTCAGAAGAAACCACAGATGGGCTTTACACGGTACTGCTAAGGCATTAGCTGCAAAGAAGGCTGAAAATTAATTGAGGTTATAATTTAACTATCTAGTCGACTTATGTCTGTGTAATAAAACTAACTAAACTTGAAAAAATTGGCTAAAATCGAATTCGTCCCCTTTCCTGATAAAGTATCTTTTTAGTAAACTTGTTGCCCCGTTTTTCAAATTAATCTTTTGCAACATAAACTTTCAGGTTCTGTTTATTTAATATATTGATATCGTCTTCATAAGACAGAATGAGTGAAAAATCAGTTAAAGAGGAAACAGAAGTTGAGGATATTGTTGTAGCCATAGAAGCTATTGTAAGTAATCATTACATTTTATTCTTTTAATTGAGCATTTACTAACTGTAAAATTTTAGAATATCAAGACCGAAGGTGATGGCACCTCTAATAATGAAATGGGCTCTTCAGTAAATAGTTCCACAGATGCCCAGAGTGTAGTTTCAGATTCTGTAACATCTGCTACACAACCTAAATTTAACATAAAGCAAAAGAAACGGTTTCATAAAAGGAAGTTTAAAAAGAACAGATCAATCTCTGAATCATCTGAAGTCTTTATAACCTCAGTGACACCTACATCGTTGAAAGTAGAATCAACAAGTGATCACATTGCAAAAGATAAAGGACCAAATAAATCAGTCAAGGAAAATACGATTAAAACGGAGGAAGCAAAAAACGTAAAACACAAGATTGGAAGAAAAAAATTCAATAATTTACAACTACCATACAATGGAAGAATAATTGATGGAGTGATTTATGCAACTGATGAGAATAATGTTCTATCTCCAATAAAAACTCCAAGAAGTTTTCACAAAAATGCAAACCAATTTCCTGTTGTAAACGGATTGATACCTTTGACCTATGAAACACCATTCAGAGTTCGAAACAACCACTCCTACGGAAATAATTATCGCAAAAATTATCCTTTATCGATTGCTTATATGCCACAACAGAAGTTTTTCAAGAATAGCAGTAATCATCAATCAAACAATTTTGTCGAAGATTACTATTACGGTCAGAATCCTTTCCCAAAAATTGTTAAGAAACCTGATTCAACTAATTACAACAAGGTTACAGAAAAAGTTGAATCAGAGCACTTGAAATCAACAGAAATAGTAGATGAAAATTTAAATGTAAGCTCTACTTCAGTAAACACCCTTATTGCACTAGATTGATATGAATATTTTTTGCTAATAATCGAAAATGATTCCTCCTTTGTATTTGCTCTACAGTCAGATTTAAAAACCAAACTATATGTTACACTTAAATAGCTTTATACGTGACGACCGATTTTGATTCAATAATTACTGGGTTAAAGAAAGAGCAAAGTGTTGTATAAATTTATTTAAAGAAAATATCTAAATTTAATCATCGTTCTTATCCTTAGAACCTCTAATTAAACCGGTTCTTCTTGCAGCAATTAAACCAGCCTTTTGACCAGAAACTGCACCTCTAGATATAGTAGAAGCCTTACCAATATGTTGATGGTTACCACCACCATGAGGGTGATCAACTGGGTTCATAGCAACACCTCTAGTCTTTGGCCATGAGTTTCTCTTGACCTTAAACTTGTGGAATGCTCTACCTGCCTTTAATAATGGCTTATCAATTCTACCACCACCTGCAACAACACCAATAACACCTCTTGCATCAGAAGAAATAATCTTCTTTGCACCAGATGGTAATTTGACTCTAGTTTTGTTCTCTTCTGGATTGTGTCCAATAATAATAACATAGTTACCAGATGTTCTACCTAAAGCACCTCTGTCACCAACTTTTTCTTCAACATTAGAAACAATGGTACCTTCTGGTAAAGCACCTAAAGGTAAAACATTACCAATGTTAAGGGAAGCATTTTGACCACAGTAAATAAATTGACCAGTGTAAACACCTTCGTTTGCAATAAAAGTTTCTTCTCTTAACTTGAATCTGTATGGGTCTCTGAATGTAACCTTTGCTAATGGTGCACCTCTTCCTGGATCGTGAATGATTTGCTTAACAACACCTCTGATGTAACCATGTCTTTCTGCATAATCTAAGGTTCTTAACTTAGCTGCACCCTTTCTTAATCTAGTGTGAGCAGTAAAGATTGAACCTGCACCCTTTCTTTGGTTTCTAATAACTCTACCTGTTTGAAATAATGTTAGTAAAATATTCTAATTTTAGCAAGGAAATAGTTAGCTCATTAACACTGTATAATAGTAATATTTCCAATTGCGTTATATGCTCAGGAAATGTATTGAACATAATATAGTCAGTTCCTATCTTGAGGCACTTGAAAATTCAATGAAAACATCAGATATATCAGCTCTAACTACTTTATAACACAATTGTTCCAACTTGTACATACCCATTGTTAGGTTGTGAACTGGTTTTTGGTTACTTCAAAAGGTCAGAAAGGTAAGTCTTCTACTGTAATCCCAAGTGGAAAAAAACGCTGAAAAAAACTTGAGTCGCCTAATTCAAACTGCGAGGGTTGACATGAAAATTTACATTCACAAAAATCACGTGCACACAGAAAGGGCTTCACGCATTTCTTAGCCTCTATGGGTTTATCACAATTTTATCGCCTTATTGAATTACCCGTTTGGGTTGATAAGAGATAAGAGCAAGATGTCGTTATATCTTGACCAGTATTGAGACATATTAGTTTGCAATAAAGAAAGAGTAAAGAAAGAGAGACAATATGAAGATAATTGAATTGGCTACAATCACTAGCTTTGTTTCATTCACTGCAAGCTTTCCATTGGATCAGCAACCACTTTCAAATGGACTTCCATCTCTTGGTGAGATGTGGGGTGAAGATTGGCCATTTGATGGTATTCCAACTTTTGCACATTTAAATCATAGTAAATGCCTGTTAAGCAGAGATTCCATATATGACATTGGAATCGTTGGTGTACCTTTTGATACTGCGACAACGTATCGGTCCGGTGCTAGATTCGGTCCAAGAGCGATAAGAAGTGCATCACAAAGACAAAACTCCTTAAGAGGATTCAACACGAGAGCCGGAATCAATCCATACAAAAACTGGGCAACTTTTATTGATTGTGGTGATATTCCGATCAGTCCAATGGATAATTCAATTGCCTTGAAACAGATGACTCTCGCATTCGAAGAACTGTTACTCAATCGTAAATCAACCGATGGAAAAAATCCACCAAGATTGATTGCATTGGGTGGTGATCATTCAATTACATTACCGCATTTGAGAAGTTTAAAACAGATTTATGGGAAAATTGCAGTGATTCATTTTGATGCGCATTTGGATACTTGGTCACCAAAAGGATACCCAAGTTATTGGTCATCTAATCAATCTGACTTCACTCATGGTTCTATGCTTTGGATGGCAAGGAATGAAGAACTTATATCTGATGACTCAAATGTTCATATTGGAATTCGTACTAGGATATCTGGTGAAGATTGGAAAGATTTTGAGGATGATAGCAGACAAGGTTGGAAAAGATATTCAGCAGATGATGTTTGGCTTGATGGTAGAGCAAGTTTAGATACTATAATCAGTGAAGTCCATGAAAGAATTGGTGATATGCCAACTTTTATTACTGTTGATGTGGATTGTATGGATCCCGGATTTACACCTGGAACAGGTACAATTGAACCAGGCGGAATGTTACCAAGAGAGGTAATTTATCTTTTACGTAAATTTGATTTAAATTTAGTTGGTGGAGATGTTGTTGAAGTTGCACCAAGTTTTGATCATGCAGAAATTACAAGTACTAACGCAGCACAAATTGCTTATGAGCTTATAACATCGATGGTGGAAAAGGGTAAAATTGATATTTAGTATTTTATAAGAAAAAAGCGATTCAGTAAAACGATATAAAAACTAAACATAATGGTCATAATATAAAATAAATGAAGCAAAATATTTTATTGCTGCATATATTTCTTGACCTACTGGTTCGATATGTTTTGGTGGTAATAAGAAACCATGAGTACCAGCATCTCTAAGTTTCAAAACGAATGCCCAATATGCTTTATTATGATACATGTAATCTAAAGCAGAACCTGCACCCATACTAGGTAATAAATCTGCACCTTTATCACGACAAGCTTTGATAACTTCGTAATAAAGACCTGATTTAAGTCTTATTGATTGAGATAATCCATAAGCTAATTCAAGTAAATTTTCTTCATCCCTTGGCAATATATCACAAGAGTAAGCATATGGGTATAAAACTTCTTCAGCGTATGAATGTAAATCGACGTAAGCATAAATTGGATGAGAATGTTTTGTTTCATTCAAATAATTATCCCAATGATAGGCTTCTAATGCTTCAAATGCTGCTTCACCTGCATAATCATCACTACATGGAGATTCAGAACCTGATGTGAATTGGAAATCAAAAGAATGATCAATATCAATACCATCACATCTTGGATTGAAAGTTTCTTGTCTATTTTTTCTCCATAATCTTTCAGTTTTCCATGTAAAGGCATAACCATCTGGATTCATTACAGGCAAGAAAAGGAAATCTAAGTTTTCCAAATACCTAATAACAGCAGGATTACCTGCTTCATAATCCATAAGAAGTTGATAAAGGATATAACATGCAGTAGAAGTACTAATCCATTCACGAGCGTGTATACCACCTGTAACAACAAATGTTTTAATTTTATCACTCTTTGATTCACTGTGTACTGATAACCTTAATGCTTTAAGTTTCCTACCTTGAAAAGTTGTTCCAAGATATTCTATATGAAGAACATCAGGATAGGTATCAGCGAGAAGGTCATACCATGCATATATTGATTCAAGATCACGATATGACTTAAAAAATATTTCCTTAGAATCTGTAAAATCACTCAATGATAAATCATTTTGAGATTGGGGCAAAGTTTGGAAAACAGCTTGTGGTAAGTCCAATATTAAAATATTGCTCTTGAAGTCTATCTCCTTAAATTTCTGTGTGAGATATTCGAGTAGTTGTATACCTTCTAATTGTGTTACCTGAATATCGATAAACTTATGAGTTATTGAAGTTTCCCAAATTTTCAATTCCATCTTACGGGAAAATGTAATTGTCTCGTTCAAAAAGGAAGAGTTTTGATTCCAATTCGAGAGTCTAATCACAAAGTTATCAGAATATGAATCTAAAGGTATTGTTATTTCATCTTGATATTTGGTATAATATGAATTACCTGAATCTTCCACTTCTTGTATAAATACATCTCTTTTATTATTGAAATCGTTAATTTGTTCATTAAACTGAAGAACTTTTGAATTTGGAATATCTGATTGGGTGATTGATAAGACCCCTTGAATTGGTGAAATGAATTCCTTCAAAGACCAAGAATGCACAGTTGAAAGTAGAGATAAGGCTAAACTTAAATTGGCCAATTTCATCTTCAATATATTATACTGACCAAAGTGAGTGCTTTCAATGTTGTCGGTCTTCCGTATTGAGGCTGCCCAATAATGCTGTTGAAAGGCAGTCTAAAATTGGTACCTAGGGGTCAGCGTACTGGGCCTAAGTATATAATATATTATATTGTGCAGGCCATTACAAATTTTTTAGGCTCGGTCGCGATTACCGAAATGGAGGGTCTGAATTGTATTAATTAAATGTTTGATATTATGTGTAAACTAGATAAAGAATAAACAAAAAATTACTACTTCTCTTTCTTTAAATCTTCTTCAGCTTTTTCAAGTTCGGGAATAAACTGTGGATGTAAAAGTTTACCAAGACAAAATGCACCGAATGCAATTAAAGAAACAATCAGAAAAATAACAATACGTAAATTTCTTTCAACATTGAGGAAAGGATATGGGTAGCTAGCACCGTCTTGAATTAAATATTCAAGCCAAAACCAATATAAACCTGATAAAATTGAAACAAATAAGTATCCAGTTGCATAAGATAGATCCCATCTATCCATAAAGGCAAAATAATCTGTAGCGGTAGCTAAAAGAGGTAGCGCATGTATTTTCAAATCGAGAAACAGTGGGATTGTTTCATTTTTTGTCATGATTAATGCAGGGACAAGAAACTTCAAACTCCAATAAACAATAGAAACAACAAAATTCAGTGAAAGACATACTGCAGAAAGGTAAACTTTAACTCTATAAATTAAAGGCCAAGTTGTGTAGTGATAGAGGAAATTGACAGCAAAATATAATGTAGATAAACATAAGGCAATATTGGTAAGAAATTGATAATGACCAGCTTGGGCAAGGAACTCCGGAAGAACCAATTCATGTAATTCTGAAAACGCCGTGATGGCAGATATGATGAAAGAGGCACTGATAACAGTTGGGATTGTTTCTCCTCTATGCGAGTCAACAAGATTAGCTGACCGGACACTCATTGTAAAGAGAGCAATTTGTGGTGAAGAATAAAGAATACAAGCTTGAGTAGTCTTGTTACTAGTACCAATTCTAATTCCTGTTTGAGTATAGCAGGGGAAAATCCCAAACTTTTTTCCCTTCTCGCTGGATCTGTGGCCCGGTACTGGTCCGGCTTTTTAATGGGTGGCCGAGCCTCCCACGCCCCCACGTCGTTTCTTTTGTACTGCAGTGGGACGTGGGGACGTGGATAGGTACGTATTAGTAAAGACTCGAAACTAGTGATGATCGATCAGTGTTACTTTTACAGATGTCTGACAGTGTAGTACTGAATAGTGGAAAATCCGAAAACATAGAGTCATCTGCTATACGTGTATTGATTGGTGTTGTCGTTTCGGCTTCCCCGACCGAGCTTTTCTTTTTATCTAATCCTGACGTAACGGTTACAGGGACCTTTCCCCCCGGTATAAAACATATATCAAATCTTTTGCAACGTTTTTTTTTGTTTCTCCTTTGAAAACTTTTTGTTTTTCTAAAAGTCTGTGCTTTATAGAGCAAACAAACAAATGAATCCATCTTATATTCCCACATTTAAGCTGACAAACGAAATAACCATAATTACAGGTGCTTGTGGTGGCCTTTCAAATAGTATTATTCGTGCTTTATTAGCTTATGAAGCTCCACTGGCTTTATTCGATAGAAATATTGAAGCTTTGGAAAAAACAAAGGAAGAAATGATCATTTTTTGCTTGGAAGAACTTCAACTTAAAAGAGAATGTATTCCACGAATGGAATGCTATGCCTGCAATATTGCTGATGCTAATGCTGTTGAAGAAGCATGTTTAAAAGTTTACAATGATTTTCAAGAATATCCTTTACATTTGGTTAATACTGCTGGATATTGTGAAAATTTCCCAGCAGAAGAATATCCTGCTCCCAATGCTGAGAATTTAATCAAGGTCAATCTTCTTGGTTCCCTCTATATTGCACAATCTTTTGCTAGACCACTTATTGCTAATAAAATTAAAGGAGGTTCAATAGTTATGGTTGGGTCAATGTCTGGTGTTATAGTTAATGATCCACAACCTCAAATTGCTTATAATATGTCAAAAGCTGGTGTGATTCATATGGTTAAAACTCTGGGTGCAGAATGGGCAAAATTTGGTATTAGAGTTAATACTTTATCACCAGGTTATATTGCAACACCTTTAACTAAAAATGTTATAAATGGTAACACGGAAATGTACAATAGATGGGTTTCCTTAGTACCAATGCAAAGAATGTCAGATCCTTCTGAATTTAGTGGTACAATCTTATATTTATTATCCAATTCAGCTTCATCTTATACCACAGGTGAAAATATCGTAGTTGATGGTGGTTATCAATGCTGGTAGCTCACCTCTAACATTTATTGCTATTTGAGTTTTCCAATTTTACGTTCGTTCTATACAATCAATTGGAGATCAAATGATTATCCATTTATTATTATAAGCTCAATCTATAATTACTAAAATTTTAAATTCAATGCTATGAGAGCTTACCTATTTATATCCTTACAACTACTTTATAGATTATTCACCCAGTGCTTTACAGCTGTCTATCTGAATCAACAGAGAGTTAACAAGAACAGGAAAAACTTTACTGTGTTCAGATTGACTTTCCAAATGTCACCCTAATATTCAAACATCTCAATAATACCAAGTTAACCAATTTTGCTTCTTTTTTACTAGTAATAAACAAAACCTTTTGTATGCATGAGGTGTCACTTTTCAGTTACTCTGTTTTTGCTGGAATATCTTTCTTCTTAGGCATGAACAAAATTGAAGTCACAAACGGCTGTGAATTACAAGTTTCTCAACATCTATTAATAAACCTTGGACTTCGTAGTTTTAAACAATTGTATGATATTGTTTTAGCGTATAAATTCTTTCCTATTTTTTTTGACCGCTGTATATAACGAATCATCAATTATTGTATATCAATCTATCAAATAATAGATTTACTGAAACGGGCAGTTTGCTCTTCACAAAATGTATTACCTAACATTCAACTTAAATACCTTCAGGCGCGTATATATAAAAATTCAGTAGATAAAATGATATTCATGTCAACCGATTTGATGGCATTTAAATGTCTCCCCATCATAAAAACTTTGATTGAATAATATAACAAGATGACAGTCCGAAATCCAGTAACTATTGATGAGTACATGGATATTCTTCCAACTGCAGAAAAATTTAAAAATCCACATAGATCGCAAACAAAGACTCGATACAAGAGTGCCAAAGTTTTCTTGAATGAAGAAACGAGGCGATTGAATCAACTTCAAGAAGAAGAAAAAAACAAGAATCAAGAAAATAAACATAAAGAAAGAATAACTTATTTTTCAGTTAATGCACCACCTTCATTGAAACCAATTAAAACTTATTGTGATATAACAGGATTACCTACTAACTATAAAAGTCCACATAATCAAATAAGATTTTATGACACAGAAACTTATGAGATAGTTAAGGCAATGCCTGCTGGTGTTGATCAGCAATATCTATCTCTCCGTGGAGCTAATGTCATTTTAAAGTAAAACTGAAGTAATTGTAAATTGTATCATATATATCTTCTCCTTCAATGTTTTAAATTGAATTCGTCAATCAAAGACTTTATATTTTTATCAAATTTCGGATTTTGTATCTCCATTTCAGCATCTACATCAAAAAATGGGTTGCATGTGACTCTTAAGTATTCCTTACGTATGCGTGTTGTTATTTCAGTCAAATCATTCACTTCAATATTATCGGTATTTGTAAACCCTTCAATATTTCCCAATGAACCTGGATCTTCAACGACATTGTCATATTTCTTTTCTTCTTCTTCCGACGAGGTAGTATTTTTTGGTGGACAATATCGGCTGCATCCAATAACTACTTTAAGTCCAGTCTGCGTTTCCGAACCGTAAACCAAAATTCCATCTTGAACAAAAAGTAACGATGGTTTCCCTTCCAACGCTATATCAGTCGGTGGACAAAATGGTGATTCAAATACATCCAATGACATATGTGATAGAAAATTGTATTTTAATAATTCATTTATTTCACCATCTTCACCCTTTACAGAAGTTTTATTTCCAGTTTCAGGTAAGAAAGTTTGTATATAAAGTGGCTTGTTTTGTTGAGATATCAATGATACAAATCTTATTTGCATTTGTGTAGTGGCGGTGCTTGTTAAGAAAAGAGTAACACGAACTTTTCACACATGTTTTCATTTTTACAAGTTTGATTACGTTTGAACGATTGCATCAAAGTTGCTCAATGCTTGAGAACTATCAAAGTGTTCACAAAATAAAGCATCTAGGTGACTCACACAAGTATACTCCAATCCAACAATCTTATTACAGATTGCCAAGAGTATATGGTTAGAACTCATAGTTCTGTTTGACCTCTCTCCCGTGCACCAATATTTTAATACTGACACGTCTCGCTCCAAGATTCTTCAACTTGAACAAACTCGATGAAACTACAACATATTTATATCCTCCATTCACACAGTCAGTCAAGTTGGTCTTCATTTATATTGCAACTTATAAATATTGCTGTTTCAATAACTTATAATGTCACAATCACGATATGAGTACGATGAAAACTCAGAGACTTGGCCATATTTTATTTTGACAGCTGTATTGGTGCCTTTGGTACCTATGACTTTGTCTAAAATACATCAAGTTTTAAGTAGGGCTACAACTGAATCAAAAACTTTCAAATCAGTGAAGACTTGGTTTAAACCTTACAATCAAGAGGAGATTGAACATTACAAGTCATCCAAGAATAAGTCTAATTTTTTCAACAGATCAAATTTATTCATAATTTTTGGTTGGTTAATAACAGCCTTACTAGTTTTAAAAATTATTGGTACCGAAATTGTTGTGTCTGAAACCAACTTTGATCCTTGGAAAATTTTAGATATTAGTGAAACTGCATCTGATAAAGTAATCAAAACGGCGTACAGAAAGTTATCGTTGAAATACCACCCTGATAAGGTCGATACTTCTTTGATGACTCCAGAAGAAGCAGATGCGGTAGACTCGGCGTATGTTTTAATCAACAAGGCATATAAAGCATTAACAGATGAAGTAGTAAAGGAAAATTTTATAAAATATGGCAATCCCGATGGTCCTAATGAAATAAAGCATGGAATTGCGTTACCAAAGTTTCTTATCGATGGTCCAACTTCTCCATTTTTGGTTCTTCTTTATGTTTTACTTATTGCTATTATCTTGCCTTTACTGGTTTCTAATTGGTGGCAAGGTGTCAAATCACATACGAAACAAGGTTTACACGTTACCACAGCAGATCATTTCATGAAAGTAATGTTTAATGCAAGCCCAGTGAAGCTTTTAGTTGTTGATGATGTTTTAAAGTTTGTTTCTCATTCAGTGGAATACCAGCTTATTGATTCTTCGTTGAGCAATGAAAAAGTTCTAGCCTTGTTAAGATCATATCTTAATAGGGTCAAGTGCGATAATGATGCTTTAAGATTGAAAGTTGTTGCTGCTACTCCTAAGTTGCTATCCGCTTTTATTGAAATTGCTGCAGCTTTTAAAAATACTGATTATTGTCTTAAAATCGTTGATACTCACAGGTCTATTATTCAAGCAATAAATTCCGATAAAAACGCTAAATTTCATAAATTTCAACAAATTTTGCAATTACCTGGCGTTGACGCTTCTAGAATTGATTATACACAAAATATTTTAACTTTAGGCAAACTGTTGAAGGCACCAACAGTCGAGCCAAAAAAGTTCTTGGGAACTGAAGATGAGACTACTGCAAATATTCTCAGTGTGGCCAAATCTATTCCATTGATTGAACCTCTAGAATGCAAATTTAAGGTACCTGGTGAGGACTTTGTTCCTCCTAGTTCGTCTGCTCATATCAGTCTCAAATTCATAGTCAAATCTGCTGCACACAAATCAAAGCCTGCTTTTGAAAAATTATCAAAAGAGGTTGTGGAAACTCAATTTAAAGAGGATGAAAATCTGGAAAACCTTAAAAACCCAATGCAGGTTGTAGATGAACAACCTGATCTTGAACTTCAGATATTGCCACCTTATTTCCCCGATGATGAATATATTAGACACAATTGTGGATGGGTTGCGTTTTTAGTGACTCAGAGAGATAACAAGATTGTTGAAATTCCGCGTCTAATTAACAAGGTCGATACATACAATCTTACTTTATCTTCAAAAGATTATGAAGAATCGAAATGTAAAGTTTCCACATTCAAGTTTCAGCTACAAGCTCCAACTCCAAATGAACCAGGAAATTATCAATTTAGATTAGTAATTAGAAACCTTGTATACTTTGGAAGTGATATTGATATACCACTTGTGATGAAGGTGGAGCAACAACCAGTTGATGTTGAAAAAAATGATGTATATGGTATTCAAGATCCATCAGAAGATTCACTTGCAGGAGCTATGGCTACAATGAGGGGTCAACCTGTCAAAAAGATTGAATTCGATAATGAGTATGATAGTAGTGATAATGAAAATGATGAAGAGGAAGATGAACTTTGGACTGATATCGATACGGATACCGAAGTAGAGGAAGATGCAATAGATGGAGAAAAGTCATAATTCATTTTGTTTATTATTCAATATTTGCTAGGCCTTCACCGATGAAAATTGCTTTTCTCTATACTTTTGATATAAATGTATACATTTTCTTCTACATAGAAACTAAAAAGATGTCTTAAACTGGAGTTCCTGTTCGTGAAGGAGTAGTATTACTTCGTATGATTTTATTAGCATAATCAATCAATTGCGGATTACCCTCTTGGCTAACAAAGAACTTCCGTTTTATTTTATCTTTCCATAAAATTACACCAATATCTTCACCATATGATAGTAGCTTCTCAAACTCAAAATCATTTGAAAAATCCTTGTAAAGATAGCCTTTGAAAGCTTGAACTCTATCCAACTCTAACTGCCACAACTTAATTTGATCAACAACAGTAGGAGGTAAAATTTCCAGCTTCAGTTGTTCCAAAGCTTGGGTATTACCAATGGAACTTTCAAATTCATATTTCTTATTATATTCGGCCTCTGCCAACTCGACCATACCTGAATGTGCATGTGCTTCCAAATAGTTTATAATCTGGGTGGAAGTAATCCCATTCCTTAACGCACTTCTCACTGATTCTCGGGTAATAACACCAGTTACTAAATTAGAGAATCTTGCTCTCAAATGACAAAAGATATTGAGGATAGCAATCTGCAATGGCGAAGTTGTATAACAGTATATTTTGAAGTTGGTCTCAATAATTATTGCACCATTATTTGTGGCTTTATCTGCTCTAGGATTTGCTATCTCCTGATCAATTGCAGTGGATGCGTTCTTGAAACTTGAACTTTCTGATGTAAGTGAAGTAGCTAGACGCGTTGGATAGAAAACTGACGAGTCTTTTTCATGATAAATTAATCCATAATCCTGTAAATCGTCTAACATGATCAGTTGGGTCTTTGATAGATTCTCTATTGCGTAGCCCTGTCCAAGTTCCAAACTTCCTAAAAGAAAGATGAAGTTTAGAACATCAACAGGATTCATTTGTAATTTTTCCGCCATTATAAGATATTGAATAAGTAAAGTCCAGATTTGAGAGCTGATTTCTTGCAACAAAAATTGAAATCCGTTTTTAGTAATCATCAATTGTTTAAGAACATGCAATGGCTTTTTTTCAACATCAGCATATGCATCATAGTCCTCAACATCATCAATTATTCCATTCATCATATCTCGACGTTCCCTGTCTGATGGAAGTTCCATTAATCCAGAAAATCTCAAAAGAGTCAAAACTCCAACAGAAGGTATATCTTTCACCTCAGTTCCAACCATGAAATGTAATATATTCTCCCACTTGTTCAAACAGTATCTGTCAAGGTATTCAATAGTGATATTGTTATCTGCATCATCATCAAATATAGTCTTAATGTTAGAATTGGTGTTATCTTTATTTCCACCATCCGCTATAGATAATGCTATTGTTAAATTCGTTTGATCTTGTAAACTATGGGGCAAAAAACCTGTCAAAGCATCTCTGAAAGATTGTCGAAAAATTTCGTTCAATTGTACAAACAGAATAATAGTTGGTTGTTTGGTCACAGGATGGATCATTTGCCTTTTTATCTCTTTCAATATATGAAGAGATTTTAATCTTTTCACAGAATCATTTTGATAAATTTTGGTAGGGTTTTGATGTCCTTTGACATCTGCCTTGTTACTTTTCACCCATCTATTTAAATCAGAATACGGGACACTAGTGTCATGGAATAGTAATGACATGATATAGAACTTTGAAAGAGCTGGTAATAGTCTGAAAATGGCTAAACATGTTTCTCTAGACTGAAAAAGTTGCTGATGAACAGTTTCTGGAAGGTTATCCAGATATTCATTAATAGTGGACTTGAAAAGATCAACATTGGTATCTTCTCCGATATTAGTGGAGGCACCACCTGGAGGTTGAGGTGTGCTTGACATTTGATCAATGTGGCCTGTGTAAATGATCTATAACTTTGTGTTCAATGACAAAAAGTCTCAGATATTGAAGCTTTCTTTCATTATCTTGAAACGAAATCGAAAAGATTAAAGATCGATGGCTTAGCAATTTTCCAAGACCTTTTTGAGGCTGATCTATCAAATTTATGAACTTTGCAAGAAGGTCGCGGGTCCTAGCTCTAGCTCAATCTCAACGTACTAGCTTAATGTTGATTTATCCAAATTTTTGCTGGGAAAAATTTTAGCAGATCAACACGCAAAAATCTAGTATTTTTTGGATTAGAAATAAGCAAAATAAGTTTTCAAAATTACTAAGACTAAGGCAATGACAACCGAATTGAAAAAGGAACAGTCGGATGCCTTTGACGAGCTACTAAACCCCATTTATAAAGGAAAATCTTTAACGGATCCAATCAATACAGCTGAAGATAAATGGAATTTGTTACCAGCATTTTTGAAAGTTAAGGGTTTAGTCAAGCAGCATTTGGATTCATACAATTATTTTGTTGATGTTGACTTAAAGAAGATTATACGTGCAAATGAGAAAGTTTTGAGTGATGTTGATCCAGATTTTTATTTGAAGTACCTTGATATTAGAGTTGGATATAAAAGCAAAGGCAATGCAAAACAGATTGAAGTTTTGTACCCACCTCATGAATGTAGATTAAGAGATATGACTTACAGTGCTCCGGTTTATGTTGATGTTGAGTATACTAGGGGAAGAAAAATCATTATCCATAGAGATTTAGAAATCGGTAGAATTCCAATTATGTTGAGGTCAAATAAATGTGTTTTAAGCGGAAGAACTGAAGATGAAATGGCATATTTGAATGAGTGTCCTTTAGATCCAGGAGGATACTTCATTGTTAATGGTACAGAGAAAGTTATTTTGGTTCAAGAGCAGCTAAGTAAAAACAGAATCATTGTTGAATCGGATGACAAGAAAGGTATCGTTCAAGCATCAGTTACTTCCTCAACACACGAAAGAAAATCGAAAACTTATGTTGTTACCAAAAACAATAAGATTTACTTGAAGCACAATTCTATCTCTGAAGAAGTTCCTATCGTTATTGTATTAAAAGCAGCAGGTATTGTTTCTGATTTAGAGGTTTTGCAGTTGGTTTGCGGTGATGATTCAATTTATCAAGATATATTCTCTGTCAACTTTGAAGAAGCAGCTAAATTGGGTGTATATACACAAAAGGAAGCTTTAGAATATATTGGTAGAAAGGTTAAAACTATTAGAAGACTAAATGCCCCAAAGCTCACAATTCTTCAAGAAGGTATCGAAGCTATTGCATCTACTCTGATTGCACATTTATCTGTTGAGAACTTAGATTTTCGTGAAAAGGCTCTATATATAGCAATAATGACCAGAAGAGTTGTTCAGACTATGCACAATCCAAAATTAGTTGACGATAGAGATTATGTGGGTAATAAACGTTTGGAATTGGCAGGTCAATTGATGTCATTACTGTTTGAAGATTTATTTAAGAAATTTAATAGTGACTTCAAATTGAACCTTGACAAAATACTAAAGAAACCAAGTAGAGCTTCCGAATTTGATGCACTATTACATATAAATATACATTCTAATAATATCACCACCGGATTGAATAGAGCTATTTCAACTGGTAATTGGTCTTTGAAAAGATTCAAGATGGAAAGAGCCGGTGTCACGCATGTTTTGAGTAGATTATCATACATTTCTGCATTGGGTATGATGACAAGAATATCTTCTCAATTCGAAAAATCTAGAAAAGTTTCCGGACCTAGAGCTCTACAACCTTCACAATTTGGTATGTTGTGTACTTCAGACACTCCTGAAGGTGAAGCTTGTGGTTTGGTGAAAAATTTAGCTTTAATGACACATATCACAACTGATGACGAGGAAACACCAATTAGAAAATTGTGTTATATTCTTGGAGCAGAAAATATCAATATTGCAGATTCATCTACATTGCACAAAGATGGTACTTTTGGTGTTTATCTTAATGGTACTTTAGTGGCAACTACAAGATTCCCAAATAAGTTTGTGAAGACCTTCAGATTTTTAAGACGAACAGGTAAAATTTCAGCATTTGTCTCAATTTACACTAATGTTCATCAAAGTGCAGTTCATATTGCTGCGGATGGTGGTCGTATCTGCAGACCTTTGATAATTGTGGAAAATGGTCAATCGAGGGTCAAAGAAGAACATCTTTATAAACTCAAGACTGGAGAGTGGGAGTTTGATGATTTCTTAGTCAATGGATTAGTCGAATATTTGGATGTTAATGAAGAAAATGATTCGTTGATTGCTTTGTATGAGAAAGACATCATAAATGCAACTACCCATCTTGAAATTGAGCCATTCACGGTGCTTGGTGCTGTTGCAGGTTTAATCCCTTACCCACATCATAATCAATCGCCTAGAAACACCTATCAGTGTGCCATGGGTAAACAAGCTATAGGAGCTATTGCATATAATCAGTTTAGAAGGATTGATACTCTTTTGTACCTAATGTGCTATCCTCAACAACCCATGGTCAAATCCAAAACAATTGAACTCATTCAATATGATAAGCTTCCCGCTGGTCAAAATGCAACAGTTGCAGTGATGTCATATTCTGGTTATGATATTGAGGATGCATTGGTTATCAATAAATCATCCATCGATAGAGGTTTCGGAAGATGTCAGGTGTTTCGTAAAAATACGGCGATTTTGAAAAGATATCCAAACCATTCAAAAGATATATTAGCAGGTATGCGTGTGAATGAAAACGGTGAACCTATTTGGCAACATACTGCTTTAGGACCAGATGGTTTAGGTGAAGTTGGTATGAGAGTTCAAAGCGGACAGATCTATGTCAATAAGTGTGTTCCTACCAATGCTAGCGAAAGCGTTTTAACCGGGTCGGGAAATCAACAACAACAACAGCAACCACAACAAACGCATAGAGATCAGCCAATGGTTTATCGAGCCCCAGAAGCCAGCTACATTGATCAAGTTATGATGTCTGTCAGTGATAATGATCAGGCACTGATTAAGGTTCTACTCAGACAAACACGTCGTCCTGAATTAGGTGATAAGTTTTCATCAAGACATGGTCAAAAGGGTGTTTGTGGTATAATTGTTCAACAAGAGGATATGCCTTTTAATGACCAAGGTATATGTCCAGACATCATTATGAATCCTCACGGTTTTCCATCTCGTATGACTGTTGGAAAAATGCTTGAACTAGTTTCAGGTAAGGCAGGTGTTCTAGATGGCTCGTTGCAGTATGGTACTTGTTTTGGTGGTTCCAAGTTGGAAGATATGTCCAAAATTTTGGTTGATAAAGGATTTAATTACAGTGGTAAAGATATGCTTTACAGTGGTATAACAGGTGAATGCTTACAAGCTTACATTTTCTTTGGTCCAATATATTACCAAAAGTTAAAGCATATGGTTCTTGATAAAATGCATGCTAGAGCAAGAGGTCCAAGAGCAGTTCTAACACGGCAACCTACTGAAGGTAGATCCAGAGACGGTGGTTTGAGATTAGGAGAGATGGAAAGGGATTGTGTTATTGCATATGGTGCTTCACAGCTATTATTGGAGAGATTGATGTTAAGTTCTGACGCATTTGATGTTGATGTGTGTAATACATGTGGTCTAATGGGCTATAATGGATGGTGTCCAACATGTAAGACAAGTGAATCTATCATCAAGATGACCATTCCTTATGCAGCCAAACTTCTTTTTCAAGAGTTAATTTCAATGAACATTGCGCCACGTTTAAAACTTGGCGATGTTTTTTAGTTTTACTTAAGTTGACGAAGTGACGCAAATTACAAAGACGAAATAATACAGAATTCAAGCATAGTTATAGATTTACATAGCAAAAATCAAAGTTTATTTATAATTATAGACAAGATCGTAATCCAATCCCAATTGTTTGTAAAGATCCTTCATTGTCAACTCATCACCCTCTTCATCTTCAGTATCAATACCGCTTGATTCAAATTCCCCATTTTCAATTCTTTCACTCATTTTCTCAAGTTCCCTTTTCTTTGATATTAGTTCTTCTTGATCATATTTATCTAAATTCTTGTATTCTTCTGTTTCCATATATTCTTCGAGACGATAGAGAACGCTTTCATCAAACTCGAATTTCATTCTACTAAGTTTTGATTTTTTTTGTCGTTTTCGAAATTCAGCCATCCCACCCATTCTAGATACTTTTGATGCAGCTTGATTGTAGATATAGTTTGATGCTAATTCAGCTATATTGCGCCACTTATCAATGAGACGGTTCAAACTTTTAGCTTCTTCAGACATTCGATACTTTTTAATCTTTTTCATAATATTCACTTCAGACTGTAGCTTAATTATTTCACGCTGCAGTTCTCTTTCACTTTCTTCACTAAGCTCAGCTGATAAAAATTGATTCAAGCATACTTGTACCTTTGATTTACCTTCAGATTTAGAGCGTACTTCGGCTAAAGGAGAAGAAAAACTTCTGACAGAAAGCGGAGATGTTAGTTTTTTTGTCATCAAGGGAGTTTGCTCAAAACATAAATCTAAAGATATGTTACTATCAATAGTGCTGTTTGCGGTATCCTCGTTAATAAATGATTCCGGACTTAAGGTGGGTATTTCTGTGTCGAGTAATGACTTGACTTTGAGAGGTAACGGGGTGGAAAAGTTCCTAATACCTTCTTTACCGCAGGTTGATGGTCTTTTCAATACTTTTGGATTTATAGAGTAAGAAGATTTGGATATATCACTCCAATTTGTTGATCGGGAACGTTGTTTAGGTAAAACTAAAGACTCTTTTAAAGCAGGTAGTGGATTCACATGAGGTTTAGTAGGAGCAGGTGTAATGGTACCATATAAAGTTTCTTGACCTGTATATGATTCTTCCAAGCAACTTATCTTTGAGCTACTTATGTTTCCGCCGAAATCATCATCCTTGTTTAGTTTGATGTTACTTTCCATGTCATGAACAATCCCTCTTAACTTATACCCGTTATTATGAACAGTAAATGGCTGAGCCTGAATCTACAAACAATCAAAATTTCTCACTAGGTTACGCGTACCGCGCCTGAAATTTACATTCTTTATTAGTTGACATTTTTTATACTGTAAAATTTTTCCTTCTGTGTTCTTATCAAGGAAAACTTTTGGACACCACTAATAATATGGCAAAGATTGGCAAATCAACAAAAAAGTTTCAGTCGAAACATTTGAAAGACACAATCAAACAAAGAAAGAGAGTTCAAGAGCACAATAAAAAAAATTCTCATAAAAAAAAAGTAAAAGCAGATGGTTCTACGAAAGTTGATGTAAATCAAACAAATGCTGAAGTTTTTAATGATTTAGCTGTTGATGAATTTTTCGACCAAGATTCAAAATTACCTGAAATGACTAAGAAAGCTAAGAAAGTTGCTGAGGAGCTGGAAGAGGGAGAATCTTCAGAGGATGAGTTAGACGTGGAAAAAGATATGGACATGGATGCTCTAGCAAAAGAGGATCCGGAATTCTATGAGTATTTGAAAAACAATGACAAAGATTTACTAGATTTCAAAACTGTCAATCCTTTAGATGTTATTAGTGACAATGAAGAAGACGATTTAGATGAAGAAGACGTTGAGACGCCAGCAGAAAAGACAGAAACTTCAGATACTATAAATGTTGATGGAAAACTTCTCCAAAAATGGATCACCGATTTGAAGTCTGATAATCCTTCGATCAAAACTCTCAAGAATATTGTAATTGCTTACAAGGCTGCAATCAATAGCAATTCCACTGAAACGTATAAGTATTCGGTCACGGAAGAAAGTATCTTCAGGCAACTTATGCTTGCTATATTGCAAGACTTTCCTCTTGCTGTTCAAAAAGTTACACCTTTCAAAGTTTCCTCCAATGGAATTAGAAACATAACTGGTAATAAAAAGAAAATTGCTCAAATTTCCACAATCATCAAAGTTCACACTCCTTCACTGATTGTTCTTTTAGAAGACGTATCAAATACTGAGACTTGTGCTTTAGTTTTACAATCCGTTCAAGAACTTTTACCATATTTGATTTCTTTCAGAAAATTGCTCAAGGTTGTCGTAAATGCAGTTGTCAATATTTGGAGTTCTTCAGCATCTCTTGAAACTGAAATTTCTGCTTTTGCTTGGATGAACAATGCTTGTAAGGAATACCCAAAATCAATTCTTGAAATTATTCTAAGAGCAACATATTCTAATTTTCTCAAAAACTGTGGTAAGACCAATCCCCATACTACACCTTTACTCAACTTTCAAAAGAATTCTGCTGCTGAGTTGTTCGCTCTCAATCCATCTTTAGGTTATACCATCGGCTTTGAGTTCATCAGACAACTTGCAATTCACCTCAGAAGCAGTGTTAACAATCCAACGAAAGATAGCTACAAAGCAATTTATAACTGGAGATTTTGTCACGGTTTAGATTTTTGGTCTAGAGTAATATCTGCCCAAAATTTTGGAAACCAAGAAAATGAGCAAAATGACTCACCATTAAAGCAGTTGATTTATCCGCTAGTTCAAGTTACCATTGGTACCATCAGATTGATTCCTACCGCTCAATTTTTTCCATTAAGATTTTACCTGATTAGATCGCTTATTAGATTATCACAAACTACCGGTGTTTATATCCCAATTTTCCCGTTATTGAGTGAGGTCATTCATTCTAGTATGTTTAAAAGATCAGCAAAGCGTGAAAATTTACCAGCAATTGATTTTGAATGCAATATTAAGGTCAATAAAGCCTATTTGAACACCCGAGTTTACTTAGATTGTGTATGCGAAGAGCTGATTGAATTGATTGCCGAATTTTTTGTTCTATATTGCAAATCTGTGGCGTTCCCAGAACTAACTACACCACCTTTAATATTTTTGAGAAGATTAATCAAAAAAAATAGTGAAGCAAAGAGCAATGCAAAATTCAATAGACAATTAACTACCTTAGTAGACAAATTGATTGCTAACAGTAAATTTATTGAAAAGCACAGAAAATCCATAGAGTATGGTCCAAAAAACAAGACTGCTGTTCGTAAGTTCTTGCAAGATGTTGAATGGGAGAAAACCCCGCTTGGTGCTTATGTTGTTACTCAAAGGTTGGTCAAAGAAGAGAAGTTAAAATTACTCAGAGATTCTTTGGAAGCCCAAGAGAAAGAATCTAGAAGTCATAAAACCAGATTGGACTCAGATGAAGACATTGAAATTGAGGATGCCGCAGATGGATCTGACACAGAAGAAGAGGGTTGAAATTATGACTATGACTTTGTACTTGTATAGAATAAGATTACATTATCGGACGATAAAAAGCTGTATTTGATAATTTTTGAATTGGTGATGACTAGAGCGCGGTTTAAAGCAGCCTATTGTTCTTCGGAGTTCCAACATTCTTGTGTTCTTTTCTTCTCTTTTCCACCACTACACCATGTATATTCCAACAGTATTGTATTTGTTGGTTGTTCAGGTAGCTAATTGCTTAGTCTTGCCACAAATTTCACAACTTTCACTAAATCTTGAGAACTCTGAGCTCAAAAAATGTCCTATTGACCTTCCTTTTTCGTGTACAAATCATACGGTTATTGAAGATACCTGTTGCTTTGAATATCCTGGAGGTATACTTTTACAAACACAATTTTGGGATTATTATCCTCCAGTTGGTCCAAATGATATGTTTACCTTGCATGGATTATGGCCTGATAATTGTGATGGTCAATACGAACAATTTTGTGACAATTCAATGAACATTCGTAGCGCAAGGAAGATTCTACAAGAACATAACGAAATTGAGCTACTTACTAAAATGGAAAAAGTTTGGAAAAACTTCAATGGAAATGACGATTCCTTATGGGTTCATGAGTTTAACAAACATGCAACTTGCCTTAGTACCATTAAGGAATCATGCTATTTGAATTTCAAAAAAGATCAAAATGTTATTGATTTTTTTAGCAAAACAGTAGAACTGTTTGAGGAGCTACCAACTTATGAATGGCTTGCAGAAAACGGAATTGTTCCTTCAAATAATCAATTATACTCCAGAAAACAAATAGAGGATACCCTTTCTGCTAGATTTGGTCAACCTGTATTTATAAAATGTAACAAGTATCGTGCATTACAAGAGGTCTGGTACTTCTATCATTTAAGAGGTTCAGTTATTAATGGAGAATATGTTGCAATTCCTTCTCTTTTGAATTCACAATGCCCAGAAGAAGGTATCAGGTATATTCCCAAAGAAGGGTTTCAACCTCCAACTCCAACCAACACACACCCTGGAAGCCCTGCTCCTACAGGAAAGCACATAAGAGGTATCTTGAAGCCTGAAGGTCAACCAGGTTGTATAATCAGCAATGGTAACTGGTATTCATCTGAAACTTGTGCAAAATTTATACTCACAAAAGCAGAGTTTGGAGGTTATAATCTAAAATCTTCAAAAGGTTATTGCAAAATTGCAAACGAAGGTTATTTAGTTTGTGGAAGATTTGTAACTCCAATGCAGTTTGCATATGATAAGGAAAAAAATTGGGTTACTTTTGGAGGCAAGACTAGATGGAGTGCTGAGAGAGTCCCAAACCGTTTTGAGCAAGTTTCAATTTATCCAGGGTATGATGGGCCAGTCGAATTCCATTTATTATTAGAGCAAGTATGATGCATGTAAACTGGTCATCTTTGAATAGATTTATTTCTTTTAATTACTCCGAAAATACTTTAAAACTAAAAATACATAAAATACTTATATACAAAACTTTAGAGCTACTATTTACATGATTAAAGATCATTGTGAATCATCCAGAACAAGAATCACAATTTTCAGGCTCTTGCAGGTTACAGTTTATTATCCTTTTATTGCGGATATCATACTTTTTCTTAGAAACAGGCTTGGTGATGTCATGAGTCAACTCTTCAAAATCATCCTCCTCTTCAGTAGTACTACTATTTTCCCTCATTCGTTTAGTTGATATTGCCCCTAAACTGAATTGGATTGCAGCTGCAGCTGCTTTGGTTCTTAGATAGTACATACCTGTTTTTAATCCTTTCCTCCAAGCGTAAAAATGCATACTGGTTAGTTTAGAGTATGTAACATCCTGGAGAAATAGATTCATACTTTGCGATTGATCAACAAACGGACCACGGTCAGCTGCCATATCGATTATAGTTTTCTGTGAAATCTCCCAAACAGTTTTGTAAAGATTTCTGATTTCTTTGGGGATTTCCACAATAGATTGAATAGAACCGTGATGTTCAATTATTCTATTTTTCATCTCTAGATCCCATAAACCTATGCTATTTAAATCATCAACTAAATATTTATTCACAACTTGATATTCTCCGGATAGAACCCTACGGATATAAATGTTAGATGTTATTGGTTCAAAACACTCATTGTTACCAAGAATTTGTGAGGTTGAGGCGGTAGGCATTAATGCCACAAAAAGTGAGTTTCTTACACCATCTACAATCACGTCTTTCCTCAGCTTTTCCCATTCCCACAAATCACTTGGCTGGGTCTTCCACAAATCAAATTGGAATAGCCCTTGAGATAGGGGGGATCCATCAAAAGATTGATACTTTCCCTCTACAATTGCTAGTTCGTGTGATTGTTCTAATGCAGCATGATACATTGTTTCAAATATTTTTGTATTCAAATCCTTGGATTCAGGAGATCCAAATGGCATTCTTAGTAGAAAGAAAGTATCTGCTAAGCCTTGTACGCCCATGCCAATAGGGCGATGTTTCCTGTTTGATTGTTTGCACGTATCTAAAGGGTAATAGTTTACATCAATGATTTTATTCAAATTCTTCACGACAATCTTACAAACATCATGTAACTTCTGAAAATTAAACTTTCCATTTTCGACAAACTTGGTTAAGGCAATAGAAGCTAAATTGCATACTGCTGTTTCCTCACTAGATGAGTACTCAATTATTTCACAACACAAATTTGAACTTTTTATTACTCCAAGATTCTTTTGATTCGATAAATAGTTGCATCTATCCTTATACAATAAGAAAGGATTCCCCGTTTCTGTCTGAGCAGTCATTATAGACAACCAAAGTTGTCTGGCCTTGATTTTCCTTACAAATCTATTTTCACTTTCATATTTTTTATAGAGACTCACGAATTCATCACCGTAACATTCGTTAAGACCTGGACTAGTATCTGGAGAAAAAAGACACCATTCTTCATCATCTGCAACTTTTTTCATAAACAAATCTGGTATCCAAAGTGCCATGAATAAATCTCTTGCTCTCATTTCCTCTTTACCATGATTTTTTCTCATATTAAGAAAATCAAATACATCGGCATGCCAAGGTTCAAGATATATACAAAACGCACCCGGTCTCTTATTACCACCTTGATCAACATACTTAGCTGTTGAATTGAAAACTTTTAGCATTGGAATGAGTCCGGAAGAAATTCCGTTTGAACCATTAATGTGGGCGCCAGCGGCTCGAATATTAGACACATGAATTCCAATACCCCCTGCTCCTTTGGAAATCATTGCAGTATCATAGAGGGTTCTGTAAATACCATCAATTGAATCGTCTTTCATTGCCAAAAGAAAACAAGATGAAAGGTATGGTTTATCATAGCCAGAATTAAAGAGTGTAGGTGACGCATGAATAAAATATTTTTGAGACATATAATTGTAGGTCTCAATTGCGGAATCAATATCAGACAGATGTATTCCTAATGCAACTCTCATTAATAAAAACTGTGGTGTTTCATGTAATTTATCCTTCAATTTCAAGAGATATGATTTTTCAAGAGTTCTGAAACCAAAATAATCAATATCAAAATCTCTTGTTGAATCTATTGCACTATCTATTACATCACTATTAGACTTTATTATATCATGAAGTTTTTGAGAGAGGATGTATTCCCCGTTATGCGACTTGAAATTCTTTAATAAGATACTAAAGTTGTCAGAAAACTTTGGTGAAAGTGTAGATTGTAGATAAGATACCAAAACTCGGGATCCAATCAGTGAGTATTTATAGTGAACAGTTGTCAATGAAGCTAGTGTCTCAGCAGTGAGATTTACCAACTGTGTTATGTTTACTTCTGTTGGCAAACCTTTTTGCACTTTAGTAACAACATTTTCCAAATCAATATGGGGTGTAATCACAAAGTCCGAACAATATGATTCTAGCCGCCGCTTCAGTCGTTGTGGGTCAAATGGAAGTGAAGTTCCATCCGTGTATATGACTTTGAGATCCATCATTTATAGATATGATTCTAATATTTTCATTTAAAATATTCTTTTATAGAAATTATTAATGATTTGAAATCAATTGAGAATCAGATAAACGTAACATCTGTACACCATTCCATGACTCGGTGTTCATTTGATATAAAGATTAGTAGCGTTAATGCTTTTAGGTGGTTATATCTAATGCTGAAAGAACTGTATCATCTAACATTTTTAAAACTGTAATCAACAGTAAATAGCATATGAAGAAGACAGATCACGTAAAAAATTCAATTAATTAACCCAAATAGGTAAATTGAACAGTTCAGATATGAGAGCGTTCCTGCGTAGCGAGGGAGAAAACCCAGTGGGCGTTTCCGAGCAAAAGACGGAGTTGTCTTGTCCAATGTTCCCAGCCAAGCCACCGGTCCCATTGAAGTGGAGTGTTGTGCGGAAGAGTATATTGTGCTTCTGAAGCTAGTTCATTGACTATATTTTCCAAATGGGTTAACTCCTCTGCGAGTGGTGGAGATACAAAGATGCTGCCAAGTGTGTTTCCCAAAAGCCCACCTAGAGAACTACCAAGTGGTTTTCCCGACGTATAGAGATTGATAATTTTGGGGCGTGGAGATAGTAACTCGATACGTGAACGAGATCCTAATGGAATAAGTCTATAATTCTCAAGTGTTATTTTAAGTATTGTGACAGTCGTATTTATCATTAGTAAGAGCTGTCCTAATGCAGCATTTATCTCAGGCCATGTGATTTGAACTTCTTCCAAACAACCAAGTCGAAGTCCGTTAATCGTACCAATTTGTCCCTGATGAGAAACACTGAATATTTTATCAAAGGGATCAATTTTCCTCAAGTTATCAAGTGTATCTAAATTTCGTGTATACTTAGCTTTCATTGCTTCAAGCTCATTCAGCTGTTCTTCGAGTTTGCTATCATGTTCATTTTTCTTAGCACAAAATTCACGCTCTTCTTCTTCAAGAAGTTCAATTTCCTTTTCTAATGCATCAGCTTCAGCAATAAGTTCTGAGTGTTTTTGATTTTCTATGTGAAGTTGCTCAAGTATTTTGTTTTGTTCTTCTTTTAATTTGTCTTGATCCTGCAAGGCTTTTTTAATCTTTTCCACATTGGGACTATTTTGAATTGTCAATTTTTTTAAGAATTGCATATAAACTTCTTTCTCTTTACTCAAAGTTTCAAATTTGTTTTTCATTTCAACTAATAAATTAGATGCACAATCTGAACATACAGGGTAATCAATTTCATATCTAGCTGAAATGATGTCAAATATCGTACTTAACGTTTCAACACGTCCACTTATATTTGATTTTGTGTTATCAAAATCATTCAGTTTAGTATCTTTGATTCTTGATCGTAAACTTTCTTCCTCTTCGTCTTGCACATATTTATCATTAACATAAACAAAAGAGTTTTGAGTTGACTTGATCTCATTTTGATCAGATACTAAATCATCATTTTCTATAAGTCCAGAATCTGTATTTGTTCTCTTGATACTAAGCTGGTTAGCGTTTATTGCATGTTCAAATCGTTCCAATCTTTCGAATGGGATGTTCGAAGTTTCCTTATACTTTCCTTTTTCTTTTGTGTTAGCATCAGATCTAGGATTATCTGCATAGTTGAGTTTAAGCAAGTTCTGTTGCGCACGTGTTAAGTTTTGCAGAGATCCATCAATCACCAATGGAAGTTTGCAACTTCTACAAAAGTATTGAGTTTCCATCAGTTTGTGTAACCGATTGTTCATCATCAACAATTCCCGGAAGCACTAAGAATTTAGCATATATACGATGATCGTCTACGCGCAGACTGAAGATCAAATTTTATGAGCTTCACACTTTACAAAGGTAAAAAACCTATACATTGTATATCGATATACAATGATTACCTCTCTTCAATAGAAAAGACAACATCCTTATCAGTTTTTGGATCATAAGGTTTCAATAAAAATTTGGAAAATTTTTTCAAGTTTGATAAACCTCTAATTTCGTTACCTAACAATGGCATTTTGATTAAATGATAATCTTCATACAATTCGTCCATTTGATCAAGATATTTCTTTTGCATTTTCCATCTTGCTTGACATCTTTTACATTCATCGTCATCAGCAAAAAGTAGTTGATTGACAATAATTGTGTTAACATCCATATTGTATTTCATTAAATCTTGAATTAATCTTTCAGTTTCATATAATGAAAGAAATTCAGATATACAAACGCAGACAAATGTAGTTAATTCAGGATCTTGAAACTGAACATTAACTTCAGTAACTTGTTCCTTTATTTCGTTCAATTTACCAAACATTTCCTTCTTTTGATCACCACCCATCATAGAAAGTAATGAGCCCATCTTACCTGAAATTTCATTAAATTTACCAAATAATTTTTCCAAGGTTGATGGTAATTGTAAAAATCTCAAGGTATGACCAGTTGGTGCAGTATCAAAAATAATTGTATCATACTTAATCACTGTTTCATCATCTGTTGCTTTCTGGTTCTTAATATGTTTAAGAACTTCCATAAACGAAAACGCCTCATCAATACCTGGTATGGATCCTGTAACTTCAGTTAAAACACTATTCAATGGATCACTATTATCACCGAGTTGACCTGATTGGCTAAATTCTTCAAGTGAAGAAGATGGATCAATTTCCATACATGAAAGGTTTGACAATCCCTCGACAACTCTAGCTTCTTTACCGAACTTTTGATCAAATGCATCAGACAAATTGTGTGCTGGATCAGTTGAAATCAAAAGATAGTTCTTCTGTGGATTATTTAGTGCTAGTTGAATAGCGATTGAACTTGATGAAGTCGTTTTACCGACACCACCTTTACCACCAACGAATACCCACTTCAAAGTATCATGGGTAACTATATCTTGTAATGTTGGTTCAACTTCAAAATCTGTCATTGTATGATTTTTTTAAATTAAGTCTATTTGGGTATATAAAGAAATAATAAAGATAAGATTACATTAGATCTCTTTTTGAATTAAAGAAACGACGTGTCTCGATTACAATTTTTCTAGAATCTTCAGCTATTGAACGTGGCTCAGCAAGTCTTTTACGAACCCATTTGGATAGTTTACCTTGAATTCTGTCGTCTTTATAACGTGTATCAACAAGGTAAATTGTAGCATAATCATTGATACTACGAATAGCTCTACCAACCGATTGGTTAACAGCTTTCATGCATAAATTTTCATAGAATTCCTGACTTTTACTCGTTGCGAATGAATTGGTAGCACCTTGTAGTAGATACTTGCTTTCAATGTATTGTCTTTTAGCAATGATTTCACTAGAAAATGCGTTTGGATAAGGTAAACCTACCATGAACACAGCACGAGCTAATTCATCGTTAAAATTAATTCCTTCTGACATTTTACCACCAACAACAGAGAGAAGTAAAGCACCTTGAGACTCCAATTGGATGTGAGTTCTATATTCTTGTAATATTTTATCAACTGGAGTTTCTTTTGATTCCATGAAAACCTTTTTAATGTTGTTGATATGATTATAAATTCCTGATGATTGCCATATTCGAACAACTTCTGCAAGATAATTGTAACTCGGAAAGAAAGCAACAGCACCAAAAGGAATCTCTTTAAGCAGTTCGCAAAAGTATTCGCCAAAAATATTTATCATGTGTACATCATTACGCTTTTGAAAAGAGAATTGGAAAGGTGTATTTTTGTATGAAGCTACTGGGAAGACATAAAGATTTGAATCTGGTATAACATGATCACATGAAAAATTAGTTATTTGTTCAGTCTTGAGATATGGTACCAAAAAATCTGTAAATTCAGATACTGGTTCCATAGTACCACCTGCTAATATGACACATTTAGATTCTTCTACAATATCTCTAAAATCTTCACTTGGATCTAATAATAAATATTTTATTGAAGTTTCATAATTTGAAATATCCCAAAAAAATTTACCTGTTTTTAATGGATTTGATAATGAATATAGGAAAGATTTTAAAGTGAATAATAATGGTTGACCTGTCGATGTGTATTCTTGAGTTTTTTCTATGTAAGTTTCAAGTTTGAATGGTAATTTGGATTGGATGAGATAATTTTCGAGGTCATAAACGTTAAGAAGTGATGTAATTTCATCGTTGAAAATATCGTTTCTTTCAATTGTTGTCCCTGATTTTGTATTTGGTAAAGGGTTTGATAAGAATTTATAAATTATACTAACTAACTTGGAAAGTTTTGATATATTAATTCTATTACCAGCAGACATTTTGCACAAAAATTTTTTGGTGTATGATTTGAGTGCTTTTCGAATAATTGATATTTGAGTTAATGAGATTGAAGATGAATATATTTGTGATATTGTATCAAGGAGGTTATGGGCTTCATCAATGACGACAATTGAATCTTTCAAATCAATACCAAGTATAGATCTAGTATCCTTTTGTAATAACATTTGATATGGCATACTTACAATTTCAGCAATTGGTAGATCATTTTTTGTTGTATAGTAAGGACATAAATGAAGTTTTTCACCTAAAGAATGCAAATCTTCAATATCGTAAATATCAGACATTATCAAATCATTCATGTAATCTTTTCTGGACTGATCTTCAAAATTATTAGGGTTGGGCAAATAAGAACATCTATTTGGTTCTTTCTGTAAATTTTGGCATGCTTTATTGATTGCCTGGGCATCATTGAGTGAATACACTGTTTTGTTAATACATAATTGTTTTCTTGATCCTAAAGGTAAGTATTTTATTCTTTCTGAATCTAAATTTGTAATAGATGAAGGGAAAGAAGTCATTTTCAATTGACTACTGAATTGTGATAATTGAGAATGAGTTCTGGAAACAAAGAATATTTTAGTGATTGATTCATTGATTTTTGTTGAATGAACTGTTGAATGAGAATATGATTTGCCCTCAACTTGTGTTAATAATTTTTCAACATCTTTTGAAAATCCATTTGATGAAATTGACTCTGATTTGATATCGAAATCATCTGGAGCTAATGAATCAATATCAACGGTTTCATCAACAACTGCAGAACCATTTTTCTTCCTTTTGAAAACGGTTACTTTGGAACCTTTTTTCTGTCCCACGACAGCAGCTCCTTTATTTTTTATCTCGTCCAGATGTTGTTCATATCGAATTGCTTCACCTAGAAATTCTGTCATTATTTTATCCTTAAAAGCATGACGAACCCAATCTGGTTCATCATCATCAGTGTTATTGGCATCATTATTTTCTTCATCCTTTAATTGATTTGCTATGACACCATCATTTACAAGACGTTTATATTCTCGTAACCAAGTCATTGTTGAACAAATCAAACTGAGAGTTTTACCAGTACCTGTTGGTGATTCAAAAATCCCCAATTTACGATCCGAGTTTAGCAAATTATAGATCGCTTGCATGAGATCAATTTGAACCTGATATGGAGTATCATATGGATGGTTGAACTTGTTCTCTTGCATATTACTTCAGTATATGTTACCACTTTATTTAAATAATTCGTGTCGTTACGTAGAATATCTTGATATTTTTTACGCGACTGCAAATTGAAAAAACCGTTTTTCTTTTTAATTTGAGAGAGAATCTGGTCTAAATAGCGCTTAGATCCAGACTAGCTTACATTGTAGCGTGAAATGTATTGATCTTGTGTGTTCTTTAAAGAAGAAATTAAATCAATGCAATACAAGTTCGGAAATTATGTAAAAGAAGTTGTCTTGAAAAGCAATATTGATGCAGTAGATAAAGATAGGATAATAAGACTTGGAGAGATCACTTATGCTGAATTGCAAACTGTATGCAAAGGAGATGAAAATGAACGAGTTTTGTTACAGTGTCTTGCCAATAGTGTACCTGTGTTTTCATCCTATGAAAATAATAGAGAGAAGAATTCAAAGAAGAGTCCTGAATACATTGCTTTAATGGAGCGTCTACGTGCTGAAGCGTCAGAAAGAGAGTACCGTGCTCTGCTCGCCGAACGACGCGGAGGCATCAGCGACAGAGTGGGGACGATCGACGCAGTGGGCAAATACGCGTTCCTCGAGGAGGACGAGGACAATAAGACGGACAACAACAACAACAAGGAGCGTGTCGCGAAGGCAGTGAAACAACAGCTCGCGACCGTCGCGAACGTGGCTGTGACAGTGTTTTCTGTCGCGTACGCGGTGTGGCGCTGGGCTGAACGTCTCAACAAGGCAGACACGAGCACACGGGCATTACTCTCCATAGCTGCAGCTCTTCTCGTTCTGGTAGCCGAAGTGGTTATATTTGGTGGCTACGTAAGACGTGTTGAGGATGCTCGACAACGTGAACGTGTGGCTCCCGAGCGTAAAGCCGTTGTGGACACTGTAGTAATTGGAGGAAGAGGAGGTAGAGGAGGAGGTAGAGGAGGACGAAGCCGTAGGAAGGCTAGAGTTGGAACGGCTACGGTGAAACTTTAAAAGGACATTAGCGCAATAACTCTCTGTAGACTTGAATAAGAGCATTAATGTGTACTTTATACCATAATGTAAGTACTAGCTATCAGCTTAGTCACTCCGTAAATTACCTCGGAGAGAGGCTCAGGCCCGAGATAAAAAAAACTTCAAAGATTGCATTATGCGCTGAGGGTCAAATTCATGTCGACTTCTTATCGCGATTTAAATTTCTCCCTCTGTGTACAAATTCTCACCAAAAACTCTCCGCGAGATTAATTTTTCACTCTGCGCGGAACCTTTTTCTCCAGAATAATCCCTCGCAACTTTCATTCTACAGCCTTGATTGAATTCCTCTTTTGGTAATCAACACATAATTCGTCCATTTCTGTTTACACTGAGACATGTAACTGGAATCATCAAATTCGTGTCCCGTTATATTCCCGCTTTTAATTTAACTATTCATATCAGTATGAATATATACCTTGTGCCTTTTCCACTTTTTTTTTTACATCTTTCCGATACTCACCTCCTCTAAATCTTTGTTTCTATCTCTTTCAACACAAATACTAAACTAACATCTTGATTCATCATTCAAAAATGCCAGAATCAATTAGTGATAGTGATACCCAAAGTATTGATTCCACCGCTGATGGTGTCAAGGAATTCAATCCAATCGATGATGTGGAAGCTCAAGATAATATGGATAACTTATCCCATCGTTTATCCAAAATTTTATCCACTCCTGAAGGTTTAGATAAAGTTGCGTCCCTTGCAAGAGCCCTTTCCACAAAAACAAAAGCTGATTTGGACCATTTCGAAATCAACCCTGATGATTTTGATTTACAATTACTTTTGAAATACTTACATGAAAGATCATCTCAACAAGGTATCGAATCTGCCACTTCTGGTTTGGCTTTCAAAGACCTTACCTGTTGGGGTATTGATGCTTCCGCTGCTTATGGTCCTTCTGTTCCTGAAATGATAAGAGATTGTTTTAAATGGCCAGTAAATCTATTCAAAAAAGATAACCGTCCTCAAAGACAAATCATTAGAAATTTTATGGGTATTATTCAACCGGGTGAATTGGTCCTTGCTTTAGGTAAACCTGGTGCTGGTTGTTCCACTCTTTTAAAGGCTTGTGCTGGTGAAATCGAAAATTTCACCAAAGTTGAAGGTACTTTCTCTTATGATGGTTTAGACCAAGAAGAAATGATGAAAAAATATAAAGGTATGTCCAGTTGATTTCATTCCACGCTTGTGGTAATACAATTTTACTTCAATTTTAAACACTTTACTAACATTTATTTTTAACAGGTTATGTTATTTACAACCCGGAATTGGATTTCCACTTTCCTTACATTACAGTTAAGGAAACTATTCAATTTGCTCTTAGAACAAAGACTCCAAGAACAAGAGTTGACTCCATGGGCAGAGAAGAATACGTTGACAACATGCTTAAGTTATGGTGTACCGTTTTCGGTTTGACACA
>JAJMSP010000228.1:0-32622 GCA_030558495.1 Pichia insulana
AAAAAAAAAGATGAGCTCCTTAAAATAGTAATATTTTAAAGGCAAATGGGGAGAATTGCGATGAAATCCAATATAATCAATTGGGAAAATCGCAGCGGACCTTGATTCGGCATATATATGGATCAAGAGCGTTCAACGACTAATGAGTGAGTTATGCCAACAATAAGCTCGACACGAGAACCCCACAACCAAAATTATATATTGGTTGAAGAAATAGTCTAAACATCAATGTAAATTGATGAGAACGAGACTTAAACGTCTTGTTATAAATAAAATCGTCATCTGAGGGGGGTCAAGTGTAGGTAATCCTACATTACAACGTTTCTTTGCATTACATTATTTATTACCTTTTGTATTAGCTGCTTTAGTTATTATGCATTTAATAGCTTTACATGAACATGGTTCATCTAATCCTTTAGGTATAACAGGTAATATTGATCGTTTACCATTTAGTCCTTATTTTGTATTTAAAGATTTAATTACTGTATTTGTATTCTTAACTGTTTATAGTAGTTTCGTATTCTTTAGTCCTAATAGTTTAGGTCATCCTGATAATTATATACCAGCTAATCCTATGGTTACACCAGCTTCTATTGTACCAGAATTCTATTTATTACCATTCTATGCAATATTAAGAGCTATACCATCTAAATTAGGTGGAGTTGTAGCTATGGTAGCTGCTATATTAATATTAATGATATTACCAATAAGTGATAGAAGTATAGTAAGAGGTAATGCATTTAAAGTATTATCAAAAATATTATATGGATTATTTATATGTAATTTCTTATTATTAGGATTATTAGGATCACAACATATAGAAGTACCTTATGTAGCATTAGGACAATTTGCAACATTATTCTATTTCTCATATTTTATAATATTATTACCTTGTATTACAATGTTAGAAAATATATTATTCTATATAAGTCAACAAAATAAATAATAGGTTCCACCTTCAAGCCGTTGGCGCGAATTAATCGCGGATAATGTCTACCTGACGGTCGATAAAATTTATCCGGGTCGCGCGGGTTTTACCCTCATCAGCGGCTTTATAATATTCTAATTAATTGAGGATAAATATCCGTATAATTAAGGATAAGGGCTTTGTCCATTATCCAATAATCAATAAATATAAAATAAATGTTAATATTTGGTATAATAATAATTATATTAAGTTCATTTAATTTAAAAACAATAAAAGAAGTTAAAGAAATATATCGTATTAGTATAATATTATTATTACAAATTATAGTAATATTATATGATAGTATAGAATTAGATTTTATAAATAAAGGTATATCAATATATAATGATATATTAATAATAACATCATATACAAAAATTATAGAATTAATAATATTAATAATAACAATATTATATATATATGTTATAAAAGAATATATAATATCAACAAATAATGTATCAACTAAAAATATACAATCAGGTTTACATAAATTATTAATAGTATTATTAATTAATATATTAGGTATTATATTATTTATACAATGAAATAATAGTATAGTAATATTTATAACATTAGAATTACAAAGTTATACTATATATATTATATGTACATTATTTACTAAATCATATAATAGTACTAAATCAGGATTATTATATTTCTTATTAGGTAGTGTAGGTTCAATAATAGTATTATTTGGATTAACATTATTATATAGTGAAATAGGTTTATTAAATATGAATGATATATCAAATATATATAATAATGGATCATTAGCTTATTTATCATATGGTTCAAGTTATAATAATATAATATTAGGTTATATATTTATAATAATAGGATTATTATTTAAAATAGGTACATGACCATTCCATAATTGATTAATTAATATCTATGCTAATACACCAACTATAATAACAATATGAATAAGTATAATAACTAAAATAAGTATATTAACTGTATTATATACTATAATATCAAATTCATCAAATGCATTATTAGGTTATGTTAGTCAAACTTTTAATAATGGTGATGGTTCATTATCAATTATTAATAGTATACCTTTATTATTAGGTATAATATCATTATTCTCAATAATATTTGGTGCATTTGGTGGATTAGGTCAATTTACAATTAAACGTATAATAGGTTATAGTGGTTTAGTTAATTCAGGTTATTTTATATTTATAATATTAAGTAATAATAATAGTACATTATCAACATATATATTTAATATATATCAATATAGTTTAACACATATAGTTTGATTTATGTTAATATTAGTAAATGGTTTATATTATAGTAATAATAAAATATTAAATAAATTATATAATAAAAATGGTTCAACTAAATGAATAAAAACAACAATGAATTTATCATATGTTAAAGATTTATATGGTTATTTATTTATAAATCCTTATGTAGGATTCTGTTATATAGTTGTATTATCATCATTAATTGGTATACCTCCATTAACTGGATTTTATGCTAAATATTATATATTATTAACTGGTATAAATAGTTCATATTTATTCTTATCAATAATAGTATTATTAAGTAGTTCATTAACAGCATATTATTATTTATTTATAATTAAAAATTTAATAATAACTGATAATAACGGATCTGAAGTTAATTCTATAATTAATATATGAAAATCAGTAAAATTAACATCTAATAATACATCATCGGGCGGAGCCCATGTAGCACAAATAACACCAATATTATCAATATTAATAAGTACAATTATTATAATAATTATTGGTATAACAATAGGTTTAGATATAGCTAATAATGGTACACATATAGTTGAATCATATTATATAGACGGAGCTCAATATGTTTAATTTTAATAATACATTATATATATTTATATTATTAATACCAGTTGTTAGTTTAGTATTATTAATAGTTAATATTTTATTTTCTGAAACTAATTCATATTCTGATAAAACTGGACCATTTGAATGTGGTTTATCTAGTTTTACTCAAACTAGAATAGCTTTTACTGTATCATTTATATTAATTGCTATTTTATTCTTACCATTTGATTTAGAAGTTACTAGTTTATTACCATATAGTTTAGCTTTATATCATTCTAATTCTTATGGTTTAACTATTATTATTTTATTCTTAGTTTTATTAACTATAGGTTTCATATTTGAAATAAATAATAATGCTTTATATATTGTTAAAAATAATATATCAGTACATCGTAAAGCTAATCGTGTATTAAATACTTAATGAGCCGCTTTTATATCAACGGCACGTTATTAACGATTCGCAAATAAAATCTAATTAACTATTCCGAGGATGGAACCCTATAAGTAATAAATATTTCTTATCGACCGCCAGGCGGAATAAACGTGGATATCAAGCCGCTGGCACAATTTATCCTTAATGTTCTTATAGTTTAGAGGTAAAACATGGCACTGTTAATGCTTAGTCATTGGTTCAATTCCAATTAAGAACGAAGCAAAGCTAAATAAGGGCTCTGCACCACTAAGTATTTTGTACTATGTGGCTAGGAGTACTTAGTGATATTTATTCACACCGTTGATACGGCTATGAGATAAAATCGATAAAATAGGGAATTATATTCGTGCCGATGAGGGTAAAACCCGCGCAGCGGTCGGATTCTACTCAATAATAAACCAAAAAAGGTAAGATATAAAACAAATAAAATGTTAAATCAAATAATAGAATTAATAAATACACATAATCAATATAATAATAATTTAATAATATTATTAGAATATTTAAGTGTTATATCAGCATTAAGTGTAATATTTAGTAGTAATGCAATAGTATCAATAATATATTTAATATCATTATATATAAATGTAAGTATATATTTATATTTTACAGGATTAGGAGTTATGGGATTATTATATATATTAGTATATGTAGGTGCTATAGCAATATTATTCTTATTTATATTATCATTAATAAATTTAAAAATATCAGAATTATCAGTAACATCTAATAAACAAGATATAATATTTATATTAATAATATTAATAACTTTAATATATATTAGTAATTATGTGGGCTTCGCACCTGAATCAATTAATAATATAATATCATTAAATAATAATGATTTAATTGGTGAATCAATAGAAATATATAATGTATTAAATATTAATTGAAATGATTTATCATCATATTCAGAATTAAAAATTATTGGTGAATTATTATATACACAATATTCAATAACAATGTTAATAATAGGTTTAATATTATTATTAGCTATTATAGGTGTAATAATTATAACTAAATAAGAGTTCGCGCCGATGTAAATCTGCGATTACTTAGTACTTAACGAATGATAATAAGGGTATCACCCATAATAATAATAATCGTATATAATTAATAACAAATAAATAATTATAACGTAATTTAATTAATAATAAGAAATTATTAATAGGATAATATCCGGATTAAGGATTAAACCCATAGTTGCTGATGTGGCGCAAGGGCTCTGCTCACGATCGCCTGGCAGTCGATAAATAGGGAGTTATGCCCTCACCGCAAAGTACAAAGTACAAAGTACTATGCGGCTTAATCAATTAATCAATAAATATAAAAATAAAATGATATTAGATATAATAGAAATATTAATTTTTTTAGTTTGTGTATTATTTAGTGTTGCTTATTTAACAGTAGGTGAAAGAAAAACATTAGGTTATTTTCAAAGAAGATTAGGACCAAATGCTGTAGGATATTACGGATTATTACAGGCATTTGCAGATGCAGTAAAATTATTAATAAAAGAAATAATATTACCAAAAGAAGCTAATAAATATATATTAATATTAAGTCCAACTATAACATTAATAACAGCTTTAATAGGATGAGTTATAATACCATTAGGACCAGGTATAACATTAGGTGATTTAGAAAATGGTATATTATTTGGATTAGCTATAGGTAGTTTAGGTGTATTTGGTGTATTATTATCAGGTTGAAGTTCTAATAGTAAATATTCATTCTTAGGATCTATAAGATCAACATGTCAATTAATAAGTTATGAATTAGTATTAACTACAATATATATAATATGTATAATGTTTGTTAGTACATTAAATATGACAATATATATAGAAACACAACGTATAATATGATTAGTTATACCATTATTACCATTATTTATTATATTCTTTATAAGTACTGTAGCTGAAACAAATAGACCACCATTTGATTTAGTTGAAGCTGAAAGTGAATTAGTTGCAGGTTTCTTTACAGAATATTCAGCTAGTCCATTTGTATTCTTTTTCTTAGGTGAATATAGTAATTTAATGTTAATGTGTGCTAGTTCAACTATATTATTTTTAGGAGGTTATTTAAATTTTGATATATTAAATTATTTATTTGAAGATATCATATTATTTAATTTTAATAATATTGGTTTATGTTCACAATATTCATTTATATATAATTTTATAGAAGGTTCATTATATGGATTAGCTTGAGTTATTAAAGTTATATTATTAATGTTTACATTTATATGAATTAGAGCTTCATTCCCTAGATTTACATATGATAATTTAATTAATTTATGTTGATTAATATTCTTACCTTTATTATTTGCATGAGTTATATTTATACCTTGTATATTATATACATTTAATGCTTTCTCATTCATTTAATAATTAAGCATCTTTATTCATTGTCCGCTAAGTACAAAGTACTATGCGGCTTATTCATTAATTAGCTTGGATTATGCTCATTTAATTTTATTTAACTATTCCACATATTAATTATTATTGCGGGTTACACCCTATCTTTATAAGTAATATAAGAATGTAGTTTAATTGGTAAAACTTTAGGCTTCAATCCTAACATTAATGGTTCAAGTCCTTTCATTCTTGATTAATATAATGTAAAGTCTAATAAATATAATTTTAAATTTAAGGTACTATATAGAAATAAGAGCTCCTTAGTAGAGGGCATTGCCCATTAGCGGATTTATCTCATGAGGGGCGCCGTCCCCTATTTGTGAGATATAATTTTATGAAAAATAAGCCACCGGCGCGGAATAATGTTCAAAAATCCTTAAATTAATAATTTTATCTAGGATTTGCACCATTAATCCTTATTAGTGAAATAATTATACTAAAATTAGCTTATTATATTAATATAATTGATTGTGGCGAAATTGGTAAACGCAATAAGTTTAGGCCTTATATGTTATAGGTTCAATTCCTATCAATCAAATTAGCATTCTTAATTTAATGGTAAAATAGTAATTTACGGAATTATTAATATAGGTTCAATTCCTATAGAATGTGTAATAATTAAGTCTTAATGGATTCGAACCAATAACTTTTGACTTATCAAGTCAACACTCTAACCATTGAGTTAAAGACTTTAATAATCTTACTTATAAGGATGAAAGATCTTATTAATCGCATCAGCAACTTAATGAGTCGCTTTTACCCTCATCGGCGGCGAGGAGATTAGCAGTTTGATGTAGGACTCCTAAGTACAAAGAGCCGCAGCGTGGTGCGATATAAGTAATAATTAAGAGGAGTGTTTATTGGTTAAACAATTGGATTGCAAATCTAATATTGTAGGTTCAAACCCTATCTCTTCTTCAAATTAATTGGGTTCTAGGGCTCCGCCCAACCGTAAATTAAATAAAGTGAAAAAAAAATAATAAAATATGGGATAGCCACTGTGCGGCGTGAATAAAATCCTAACCCAAGATAAGCCACATAGTACTTTGTACTTAGCGGTGCGGATAAAATCCATAATCGGAGATAATAATCTCAAATAATAAATAGATTATCATGTGATAAGTAATAATCTTAGACAATATATAAATAGATGATTATTTTCTACTAATTGTAAAGATATTGCAATATTATATATGATTTTTGCAATATTTTCAGGTTTAGTAGGAACAGGTTTAAGTTTAATCATTAGATTAGAATTAGCAGGTCCTACACCTCAAATATTAGAAGGTAATGGTCAAGTTTTTAATGTTGTAATATCAGCTCATGCGATCTTCATGATATTCTTTTTAGTTATGCCAATGAGTGTTGGTTTCTTCGGGAACTATTTAGTACCTTTAATGTTAGGTTGTGCAGATATGAGTTTAGCTAGATTAAATAACATATCATTCTGATTATTAGTACCATCATTATTATTAGCATTATCATCAACATTAATAGAAAGTGGAGCAGGTACAGGTTGAACAGTATATCCTCCATTATCTAGTATACAATCACATTCAGGACCATCAGTTGATTTAGTAATATTCTCATTACATATATCAGGTATCTCATCATTATTAGGTGCTATAAACTTTATAGTTACAGTAATGAATATGAGAACTAATGGTATAACATATTCTAAATTAACATTATTTAGTTGATCAATATTAATAACAGCTGTATTATTATTATTATCATTACCAGTGTTAGCTTCAGGATTAACAATGTTATTATTAGATAGAAATATTAATACTAGCTTCTTTGAAGTAGCTGCTGGAGGTGATCCAGTATTATATCAGCATCTGTTCTGATTCTTCGGACATCCCGAGGTTATAAAAATATATTGCCTCGTAACATTGCTATATGCTGGGAAGACTTTTTCAATAGGACTTCGTCCTAAGATAATATATAATTACGAATTAATTTATTATGAGCAGAGCTCTTTAATCGTAACAAAATTATATATGATTTGGTTATTTATACTGAAGAAAGTTAATCAGCAGGTAACATTTATATTAAATGGAACCTCAGAGACTACACGCAATGATATTAATTATATTTCAAATAAGGGCTTCGTTCGTAGATTCTTTGTATCTGAACATAGACCTACACATTTAAAACCTTTGAATAAAGAACAATTAGGTTATTATTTAGCAGGTTTATTAGATGGTGATGGTTATTTTGATCATAAAGGTTATATTGTAATAGCTTATGATTTAAAAGATAGATCAGCCGCTAATTGATTAAAATCAAAAATAGGTTATGGTTCAGTATTAGAGGGGGGCCCCGCCCCCAAGAAAAGTGTTAAATTAGTAATAAGCCATATTGAAGGTATAAAAATAGTTATAGATATGATAAATGGTAAAATTAGAATGAATCATAAATATGATAAAATTATTAAAGCAATTAGAAATGAAAATAACAAAATATTATATAATTATTATATTAATAAAGAATTTAAAATAGATAAATCAAAAGATTTTAATAATTATTGATTATGTGGATTTATAGATTCTGACGGTGGATTTCAAATTAAATTAATAAATCGTAAAAATAAAGTAGAATGTAGGTTAGTTTTATCTATAACTCAAAAATATTTATACATATTAGAAGATATTAAAGAATATTTAGGTGGAGGTTATATAGGTAAAAGGAAACATCAAAACAAGGGCTCTGCCCGCGGAGATACCATATATACATATTATTATGAATCATATACTAATAAAACTAATAAAAATGTTATAAATTATCTTGATAAATATCATTTATTATCATATAAATATTTAAATTATACTTTCTTTAGAAAAGCTTATTTAATAAAACAAAAAGGTTCTTATAAGGATAAATTAGATGAATTAAAAAGAATGAAAGAATCTATGAAATATAATTAATATAAGATATAGTCCCATCAAGAATATAATCAAGTTCTTGCATTATAATTTTAGTATATAAATTATAAAGGTTATATAATATAAAGTATATTATGTAATAAAGATAAATGATATATCTTAATAATACCAGGTTTTGGTATAGTTTCACATATAATAAGTACATATGCTAAAAAACCTATATTCGGGCAATTAGGTATGGTATATGCTATGGCAAGTATTGGATTCTTAGGTTTCTGTGTATGAAGTCATCATATGTATGTTGTAGGTTTAGATACAGATACTAGAGCTTATTTCACATCAGCAACAATGATAATAGCAATACCTACAGGTGTTAAAATATTCTCTTGATTAGCTACATTATATGGAGGATCATTAAGATTTACTACTCCATTCTTATATGCAATAGGATTCTTATTCTTATTTACAGTAGGAGGAGTAACAGGAGTAGCATTAGCTAATGCTTCATTAGATATAGCATTCCATGATACTTATTATGTTGTGGCTCACTTCCATTATGTATTAAGTTTAGGTGCTGTATTCTCATTATTTGCAGGATATTATTTCTGAAGTCCTAAAGTATTAGGATTATATTATAATGAAAGATTAGGACAAATCCAATTCTTTACATTATTTATAGGTGCTAATATAACATTTATGCCACAACATTTCTTAGGTCAACCATTATAGGCCCTTTATAATAGTAATATTATATTAGTAGATCACTGTATGCTGGGAACCCCTAAAGCTTTATGTACTAGATATAGCGCCTAAGTACAAAGTACTAAAGCGGCTTAATTATCAGTGAAAATTATAAAGATGATAACAATGGGCAATCAGCAGGAAACCAAATTTGCCGATGAGGGTAAAACCCGCGCGGCTCGAGTAGGATCCTCAACGACTATACGTGATCAATCCGCTTAGTTCGGAGAACTTAACAGCCCTATTGCCTCCCCACACCCCCAAAGGGGGTAGAGACTAATAAAAGGATTAAGAGATAGTCTAGACTAATTAGAAATAATTAGAAATTAAATCGCTTAATGGTATGCCACGTCGTATACCTAATTATCCTGATGCATATTATGGATGAAACTTAGTATCAAGTTTTGGTTCAATAATCTCATTATTATCATTAGTATTATTCTTCTATGTAATATATAATCAATTATATTATGGATTAGAAAATAAAAATACAGTAGCTGTAGCTAATTTATATGAACCAGATTTCTCAGAATCAAATTTAATATTTGTTAATGAAAATAATAATGATAAAGCTATGTCAATTGAATGAATAACATCAACACCACCAGCTTTACATACATTTAATAGTCCAGCATTACAATCATAATAAGATATAATTAATGGATTCATGCCGCATTAGCGGTTTTAATTAACTATTCAATAAGAGCTTTAGGGCTCCGCGCCGCAAAGTACTTTATATTATGTGGCTAGGAGTACTTAAACCATTATAATGGATTTGATTAGTCGCATAGTATTTAGCGACGTTAATCCAATATTACGATTAATTATAAGAATATAGAGGTTTAAGAGTCATAATTCTTAACTCATTAATTCAAAATAGGATAATTTAACCTAATAAATTATAAAAATGCCACAATTAGTACCATTTTATTTTTTAAATCAAATAATATATGGATATACAGTATTATTAATATTAATATATGTATCATCTAAATTTATATTACCTAGAATATTAAATATATTTTTATCACGTATATTTATAACTAAATTAGGAATATAAGGATAAGATAGCTGTCTGGCGGTCAATAAATCATTCGGGCTCTGCCCTTGATGAAAGCCCGCAATAATATGATATATCATATATAGATCAAATAAAAATCTTAATAATAAAAATATAAAATAAATAAAAAAAATGAATATAATAATAAATTCACCATTAGAACAATTTGAAATAAATACATATTTCACAATAAATTCATCATTAATAAATATATCAGGATTAAGTTTAACAAATTTTGGTATATATAGTATAATAATCTTTTCAATAGTATTAGGATTACATACATTAACAACTAATAATAATGGAATAATACCAAGTAGATGATCAATAGGTATTGAAGCATTATATAGTACAATACAAAGTATGGTAAAAAATCAAATAGGTATATCAGGTCAATATTATTTTCCATTAATATATGTATTATTTGTATTTATATTAATAAGTAATTTATTTAGTATGATACCATATAATTTTGCATTAATGTCACATTTAGTATTTACAGTATCTTTAAGTGCAATAATATGATTAGGTGTAACAATATTAGGATTTTATAACTATAGATTAGAATATTTTGGATTATTTGTACCACAAGGTACATCATTACCATTAGTACCAGTATTAGTATTAATTGAATTAATATCTAATATAGCTCGTAGTATAAGTTTAGGTTTAAGATTAGGTGCTAATATATTAAGTGGACATTTATTAATGGTAATATTAGGAGGATTAATATTTGATTTTATGTCAACTGGTATAATATTCTTTATAATAGGATTCTTACCATTAGGATTAGTATTAGGTATAATGAGTTTAGAATGTGCTATAGCTATGATACAAGCTTATGTATTCTCAATATTAGCATGTTCATATATAAAAGAAGCAATATATCTACATTAATGAAAAGATCACTGTGCGGGTTTTACCCTCATTGGCGTAGTAATCAAATAAGGGCTTCTAGGGCCTTTTAGTACGGAGTACTTAAACCCAATTGCCGCATCAACGGCTTTAATTAACTATTCAAGATGCGCAGCTCAATTAGGGTTCTATCGGCCGCATAGTACTTTGTACTTAGCAGCTCAATACCCCTAGGGGGGTGATGGACCCATCTTTATAAGTAATATATTGGATATGTGTCTGAGTGGTTTAAAGTGTAACCTTTGAGTCGTTATGAGGAATTATCCTCCGTAAGTTCGAATCTTACCGTATCCGTATAATAATCAAGCCGCTGGCGCGGAATAAAAATTTAATAAGGGCTTCTAGGGTCCTGCCCTACCCAATAAGGATCTGTAGCTTAAAGTAAAGTGTTCGCTTGTCACGCGAAAGGATGCCTGTTCGATTCAGGTTAGATTCGATATAGGATAAGTAGCCATAGGTAAAGCGGACTATTTGCTAAATAGTTGAATAATATTCTTATGGGTTCGAACCCCATCTTATCCGTAATAATAATGGATCTTATAGTCAAATGGTTAAGACATTAGACCTTCATTCTAATAGTACTGGTTCGATTCCAGTTAAGATTAAATGGTAATCGCACCGCGCTAGCGGATATGCGTTAGGGAGGTTTCCCTCCCGCGTAAGTTATCGGGATTAATCCCATAATCCATAAATAAATGCAATATGGTGTAATATAATGGTAACACATAAGACTCATGATCTTAAACTATACGTTCAAATCGTATTATTGCTAATAAAACTAAAGTTATAGCTTAATGGTTAAAGCAGATCACTCATAATGATCCAATCGGAGTTCAATTCTCTGTAACTTTATATATAGCCAATCTGGTGGAAATGGTAGACACGACTCACTTAAAATGAGTTACTTAAAAGTTTAGAGGTTCAAGTCCTTTGATTGGTATATGAATTGTAGACTAATAGGTAAGTCACCTAGATTTGAGTTAGGTTTATGAAAGTTCGAATCTTTCCAATTCAATAATAGTGACAAAAATTATACTTCTACAATAATTATATGGGTATATAGTTTAATGGTAGAACATTTGTCTTTTAAGCAATATTATGTTGGTTCAAATCCAACTATACCTAATGCAGCGGCTTAATAATTGCCGCCTAGCGGTCGATAATCGCATCGGCGATTAAGATAACATCGGGAATAAAATTAGCTAAGTACTTAGTACTAAGCGGCTTTAAATTAAATCAAGAGTTTCGCCTGTAAGATTATACTTTTATATGGAATCGAACCATAATATAAGACTTAGAAGGTCTTTGTTCTACCAATTGAACTATAAAAGCTTAAAGCCGCCAGGTGGACAATAAGAGCCACTGAGGCTATTCATCTTTAGATTACTTATAAGTAATATAGCGGATATAAGTTAATGGTAGACTCAATGACTTCCAATCATAAAGTATCTGTTCAAGTCAGATTATCCGTAAAATATAAGTAATAATAAAGATATGAAATGAATCATAAAGAATAAAAAGGAATTATTGAAGATTATATAAATTATATATTAGAAAATGGATAATAGAAAAGAATAAGATAATATCAAATTCAAAGAATCCAAAGTAAAAACGAATAAAAAAAACTAAATGAACTGAAACATCTAAGTAATTTAAGGAAAAGAAATAAAACAAAGATTTATAAAGTAGTGGTGAACGAAATATAAAAAGTCAAAAGAAGTAATATGTAAAAAAGATAATATGTATGAAAAAAGTGAAACTATCACTAAGACTAAATACTAATATATAAATAAAAATAGTACCGTGAGGGAAAATAAGTAATCAGTAATTTTATGAGCATAATAAAAGATATATATAATATCTAAAATTAGTACCTCTTGTATAATGGGTTAGCAAGTATATATGAATAGCAAGATAATGAAATATATCATAGTGAAATCGAATAATGGATAAAATCCATATTATTATAAAACAATAAAATAATGAAGTTATTTATATATGACCCGAAAGTCCATGATCCTATCATAATCAAGTGAAAGACTGAACTGGTTACTGTTGCAATAGTATCAGAAGAATTGTGATAAGAAGTGAAATATCAATCATATGGACAGTTAGCTGGTTTACCACGAAATATATGTAAGTATAGCCATATAAGAAATTATTTAAAAAGTATAGCACTTAATACTGTGTTTCAATTTATAATTGAAAATTATATGGGGGAATGTTAAATTTTTATCATCGGTATTTAATCTCAGAAATAATAATAATAATCTATATGAGTCAGACTATCCGTGATAAGATGTATAGTCAACAGGGAAACAGCCCAACACAAGAAAATGAAGGTCCTTAATAAAATAATAAGTGAATAAAAGATAATTGAGTATAAGAGCATAGCTCAACTCAATATAAAACAATTAGTTAGTTGGTTTGATAGTAACTATCTTATAATAAAAGTGTAAAAACTTACTAAAATAGACAAATGTCAGTATATAAATTATCAAAAATATAACGGGTCTAAATTATTTAACCTAAAACTTGTATTTTAATAATTCATAGTAATTAATTAAAATGATAGTGGTACATTTAATGAAATATAATAATTAAATAGAGAATGCTAACATGAGTAACGAAAATAAGGAAAATCCTTATCATCTAAAACATAAGGTTTTACAATAAAATCGGTCCTTAAGTTAATAATAGTCGCTGACGCGATTAATAATAGGTAATATATAATTATATAGGACGTGGGAGGGAAACCTTCCTAACGCATATCCGCTAACGCGGTGTGATTCCAATAATGTATATAATTCAAGAAAATAAATCAACCGTAATGTAAACCGACACAGGTATGTATAGTAGAGAATATGAAGATGAATGGGAGAATTATAATTAATGAACTCGGCAAAAATAATAAATAATTTGAAGATAATATCTTCAATTTAGTCATAAAACAAATAGCACAACTGTTTACTTAAAACACAGCACTATGCAAAAATAATAATTATAGTATATAGTGTGAACTCTGCTCAATTGTAGTAAATAAAATTGAATGATGCAAGTCATACAACTTAATAGCTATAAAATAGCGGTCTTAACGTGAGGATCATAATGTAGCGAAATTCCTTGTCCGCTAAATACGGTCCAGCATGAATGACGTAATGATGCTATAACTGTATCAATTATAAACCCAGTGAAATTGGAATCGCGGTGAAGATACCGTGTACCTATAGAATGACGAGAAGACCCTATGCAACTTTACTATGTATAGATAGATTGATATAATATATATATTATTCAGTACTATTAGGTATTATATTATTAAAAAGATGAGAAACCTATTGATAATATATATTATATCTAAACGAATGAAATTTATTAATAGAGGGCATTGCCCAATAATATTCTTAATAAAATCAATGAATTAAATTCATTAAGTGACAATCTCTATATGATAGTTTGTGTGGGGCGCACATTTCAGCAAATGTATCTGAATATGTCCAGATTATAATAAAGATAAATTCTAGGTTAATAACCTTAATAATAAAAAATAGCTTAGCTATTAAAATAATAATATATATTAAGGGTTTAATCCCTTAATTAAATAATAGAATAAATTATATGTGATAATAATTGATATAGAAATCAATGAAAGAATATAATTCTTCATAAAGTGTAATAGCATAATCACATAATAATTGTAACATCTACAAATGAAACAAGTATTTACGTATGGTATAGTGAACAATTGATACTAATTAGAATAGTACAATGATAACGAATAAAAGTTACGCTAGGGATAACAGGCTAATATGGTGAAAGAGTACAAATTGTAAACCATGTTTGGCACCTCGATGTCGACTTAATCCATCCTATTGGTGCAGTAGCTAATAAGGGTTAGGCTGTTCGCCTATTAAAGGATTACATGAGTTGGGTTAAATACGTCGTGAGACAGTATGGTTTCTATCATCTATGGGTAAGTATCAAATTAAATCTTATATTTAGTACGAAAGGATTAATATAAATCAATCAATGGTGTATTTATTGATAATTAATAAAGATTAATTCTTTAACAATATCATTATATATAATTATCACAGTAAAGTAGCTAAATTGATAAATGATAAAAACTGATAGCATATTAAGTTTTAAATGGTTTTAAAAATAGATACTTTATACTTAAGTTATAGATAATAACTGAAATATCATTTTAATATAATTGAAGTGTTTAGCTTTTTATATTAATTAATAGTAATCTTTATGATTTCTTATCTTTATTATTTTATTTGCTAAGTTAGCTTAATTGGTAAAGCGGTTGTTTTGTAATCAACATATTGGGGTTCAAGTCCCTAACTTGGTAATTGAATGAGTTTTCATTGTTGGTATATGGAGCTGAGCTGTAAACTCAGTGGTTTTTGACCTTCATGGGTTCGATTCCCTTCTTATTCATTTTATTTAAGAGATATAGGATTTGAACCTATAATTTTCCACGTGTAAGATGGACGTTATACCATTAAACTAATCTCTTAATTACTTATACATAGAGGTTTAATTCTCGATTTGATTAGCGCCGCTAAACACAAAGTACTATGCGGTTTGTTACAGATGAAAGCCAACCGGTTAGGCGTCTTCTTTGGGTGAAGAACTTAGTTAGTTCGATTCTAGCTCATCTGATTTATTATTCGCTAAGTAGCCGCTAAGTACAAAGTACTATACGGTGCGGAGCCCTTATAAGTAATCAATCTAAGATTTACGAATCTGTAATTAAGGTTAGGATATAAATTCCTATAATAGAGAATATAAAAATAAAAATGAAAAATAATATTATGTTAAATATACATAGACAAAATTATCAATTACATCCATTTCATTTAGTGGATAACTCACCATGACCAATATTTACATCATTTACATTATTTGGTTTAGCTATGAATTCAGCATTAACAATGCATGGTTATATAGGTACTAGTTTATGAGTAGTATTAAATATAATAGCATTAGTTTATGTAATGTTTTTATGATTTAGAGATATTGTAAGTGAAGGTACTTATTTAGGTAATCATACAGTTGAAGTAAGAAATGGTATAAATTTAGGATTTATATTATTTATAGTTTCTGAAACATTATTCTTTATTGGTATATTCTGAGCATTTGGACATTCAGCTATAGCTCCTACTGTTGAAATTGGTGCAATATGACCACCTTTAGGTATAGAAGCAATAGGTCCAACAGATTTACCTTTATTAAATACTTTATTATTATTATCATCTGGTGCTACTTTAACATATAGTCATCATTATTTAATTCATGGTAATAGATATCATGCATTATTAGGATTATTTATAACAATAGCATTAGCTGTAATATTTATGATATGTCAATATATAGAATATATAACATCATCATTTACAATAGCTGATGGTGTATTTGGATCTGTATTCTATATGGGAACTGGGTTTCATGGGATGCATGTGTTAGTTGGTATTATAATGTTAAGTATCTCTTATTGAAGAATATGAAATTATCATTCAACTAAAACACATCATTTAGGATTCCATACATCAGTATTATATTATCATTTTGTTGATGTTGTATGATTATTCTTATTCATATTATTCTATTGATGAGGATCATAATAGTCGTGCCGTGGCCGGACTTAATTAATCGACCGATGAGGGTAAAACCCGCGCAGCGGTTTAATGAGTCTAAGAAGAAGCCGTTGGCGCTAATTAACTATTCATAATTGGGATTGCATTATGTCAATGACTAAATGTTAAGGAAACCTTCAATGAATCCTTTAAAATTAAATAAAGCCTCCGGCGCGAAATAAATAAATTAACCAATGAATATAGGAATATCAATAATATTATTAGGATTTTTAGGTATTATAGGTATTAATAGTAAAGATATATTAACAACTATATGAGTATCACCTACAAAATTAATAAAACAATTAAGTTTAATATTATCAATTATAACATTATATATAGTATTATATTGATGATATATATATGAAACAAATACAAATAATTATCAATTAGTATCAAATATACATAATATATTATTAGGATTAGATAGTATATCATTATATTTAATAGTTTTAACAGCAATAATAATACCAATAAGTTTATTATCTAATTGAAATAGTATAAAAAATAACATAGCAACATTTAATATATTAATATTATTATTAGCTATATTATTATTAATAAATTATTTATGTATAGATTTATTATCATTTTATATATTTTTTGAAGCAACATTAATGCCATTATTTGTATTAATAGGTATATTTGGTGCTAATAATAAAGAAAAAGCAGCATATTATATATTAATATTTACATTTACAAGTTCATTATTTATGTTATTATCAATAATAGTAACAACATATATAATAAATAATACATCATATTTAATATATACACAATTAATATTATCATTAGATTTACAAATATTATTATGAATAGGTATAATGTTAGGTATATTAGTTAAAACACCATTATTTCCATTTCATGTATGATTACCAGTTGTACATTCAGAATCACCATTAGCTGGTTCAATAATATTAGCTGGTATAATATTAAAATTAACAGTATATTTAATAATACGTTGATTATTACCATTTTTAGCTGAAGCATCAATTATATTTAATCCAACAATATATGTAATATGTATATTAACTATAATTTATACAAGTTTAATAACATTAGTACAAATAGATTTAAAAGTTATAATAGCATATAGTTCTATAAGTCATATGGCAGTATGTATAATAGGAGTATTTGCAAATAATTTATTAGGTATTGAAGGTAGTTATATATTATCATTATCACATGGATTTATATCACCTGGTTTATTTATAGCTGTTGGTGGTATATTATATGATAGATATCATACACGTATATTAATGTATTATCAAGGATTATTATCATTTATGCCAGTATTTGCATTATATTTATTAATATTATCATTTGCTAATATTGGTACACCATTAAGTGGTAATTTTATTGGTGAATTCTTAAGTTTAACTGGTGCATTCCAACGTTCACCTATATTTACTACATTATGTACATTTAGTATCTTATTATCAGCTTGTTATCAAATGAAATTAACTAGTCGTTTAACTGGTGGTATTAAATCACCTTATATTAAAGTTACTAAAGATTTAAATAATAGAGAATCTATATTAATGTTATCTACTATATTACCTTGTTTATTAATTGGTATTTATCCAATGTTTATATTAAAAGGTTTATATACTAATATTTCTAATGTAATTTATGTATTATAATATAATTTAATGATTGGGCAGGGCCCTAGAAATCCGAATTTTATGGATTTTTTTCTATTTATTAACTATTCCAATAGGTTCTAGCCGCTTTAGTACTTTGTACTTAGGCGCGTCGAAGGTGATTTGAATTAGGGCTCCGCCCTCGAAGACTTACCTTATGGAATCTTTGAAGCCAATATTGACATACCTGAAACTGAACATAAACCAATACTTTTAATCCAAAATGTAAATAATATTATAACGCCTACAGGTAAAATATCTGCTTATTATCACAGTGAAGAATTTAAATTAATAAATAAATTAAATTATAAATTCACTATAATGCGTGGATTAATATTTAATACGGGTCCTAAAGGGCTCCGCCCTTATGTACAAGATATTAATAAGATTAAAGAAACTAATAATGATAATATACCTATAAGAAATATGGCTAAGATGTTATTAAATTCTTTATATGGTAGATTTGGAATGAATCCACATTTACGTACTACTAAAGTATTCGAAGATGAGAAATCAGTATATACAGAAAATGTTGTTAATGTTAGTAAAGTAGAGATTAATAATGCAGAATATGGTTTAAAAACCTTAACTTTAGCTGAAATTAGAACTGCTAAGGAATCTTAACCCCTTTAGGGGTAGACGTATCTTTACCTATAGCTATGTCAATTACAGCTTTATCAAGGATAAGGGCTGCTAAGTTCTTCGAACTAAGCGAATATGATTAAAGATGCGGGAGGGAGACCTCCCTTACTATAGCTATACATACAGATTCAGTAGAATTAGAGAATGGGGTTAAATTCTCACAAGATATGTTAGATCCTATAAAAATAGGTAAATTTAAATTAGAAGCTGAAAAAGATATTGCATTATATATAAATAACTCAGCTTATATCTTAATGGATGTTTTAAATAATGGAGATTATAATGATGAAACAGCAATTATTAAAATTTCAGGTATAAATACAACTTTAACTAAAGTACAATTAAAAGATTTAGTTAATTATGTTAAAAATGGTAAAATAGAGAATCCATTTATAATACCTCAAACAAGATTTTATAATAAACCAAATGATGAGACTGTATTAATCAAAAATGTTAAGCCTCCGGCGCGAAATACATTCAGACATTGAGAATTTAAAACGTATTGTTTTACCTAATGATAAAAATGAATATATTTTAACAAAACCTTATAATGTAGATATACCTAGTAAAACAACACAACCTTTAGTAAGGATCAATAAGCCGCTGCGCGGCGTGAAAAGGTTATAATCATAATGCTGTTGAATATTTAATTGTGTTAAAGGATAATATATATCACTTATTTAGATTTAATAAGACTCATAAAAAGTATATTTTTATCGATACTATAACTGAATATATTGATAATGGTAGAATTGTTAGAAAATTAGATAAATATGGAATTATGATTTACTACATTAATAATAATCTTGAAAGAGTTGATTACGTTAAGAAATTAGTTAAAAGCTTTATAGATCAAGAATCAACTGAAATAAAACAAGGTAAAAGTTTATCAGAAATAACATAGCCGCTGCGCGGCCGACTTTAAGTATTAATGTTGACAGTACGTTCACTATAGGTACATTAGATCTAGAAACATGTTATATGGAAGGTGAAAACGTTGTTGTAGCTGCTGGATATAGTGTGTTCAAAAATAATGATGAACGTAATAAGCGTGTAGAGTTTGATTTTAATAATGTAGTAATTAATAAATATAGTATGTATGATTATGTTAATAATGATAATAAAAGGTATGATTATAAAGAATTATCAAGGGCTGCTAAGTTCTTCGAACTAAGCGAATAGATTTACTATTGAATATATTATTAAACTATAGTGGCTATTATTTCTATGCTCATAATTTAGGTGGTTTTGATGCTGTTTATATTATACAAGCAATATTATCAAGGGCTGCTAAGTTCTTCGAACTAAGCGAATAATCAAAATAAAATTGAAATGAATATAATAAATCATAATAATAAAATTCTAGGTTTAAAACTAAGTTATAAAATTGGCTCAACAATTCATAAAATTAAAGCCGCTAGCGCGGCGCTGATAGTATGTTGATTTTGAATGCATCATTATCTCGTTAACCATATAATTAACTATTCCATTAAACTTAACTATTATTAAAATTAAAACCCCCTAATACAGTAATTAAAACTTGTAAAAGGGGGATATTTTTTTGAGACGAACCTAACATAGACGAAAGGAATTTATTGGGTTTCCATTATTGATAGTTACCCTTCCATTAGTATCATTGATCCCTTCTGAAAAGAGTGCTTGCACGCGTTATTTTCATAATCCATTTATAAGGTTTCATTGACCACGCTGCGGCTCTAAATAAGGATTTTATATATGGAATAGTAAACGCGCCACGTAGCGGCTTGAAACTTATAATTATACAGCATATAATAATAAGAATGAAATCATTAAACAGAATAATCCTGTTGCTTCACTTAAGGCAAATCCTAAGATGGCAAATTGGAATAATGTTGATCTTAATTGAGGATTACGGCTTGTACCATTAATTAAAGCAGCAAAAACTATTGCTATTCCAACCCCTGCACCTGCTAATCCTATTGTAGCTATACCACTACCTATATATTTTCCAGCTAATACTATGTTATTCATATAAAAAATTATAATAACAATATAAAAATTGTATTAAATCATAAGATTGGCCGCCAAGCGGCAATTATTAAGGACATTGTCCAATTAATGTTCTTAAAAGGAATCGAACCAATGTAACTAAAGCTTCAGTTTAGCGCTTTAACCACTAAGCTATAAGAACATAAAAAAAGGGATAGTCAAGATAAATTTAAAGCCCGCAGCAGATTCCTCTACCACAACTATATTTCAACTTCTCACTTGTCAAATTCAGTACTTAATATATATTAATTATATAATAAAATCAATATTAAATAATATATATATTTTAGTATTTAAATATTTCAAGCGAATGATGAGTGATTAGTACGCATAAGAGAATGTTTCACCGTAATGTACTTAATTACGTATTACTCACAATTCCTATTTCACATATACGAATTACAGTATATGATTCATATTAAATATAATTAATAAATTAATTAATAAATTATACATTTTATATCATTTGTTATATATCACTATATTACTTGATTTTGTATGTATATTTGTATCACGTATATAGCCCATTTTATTAAGGTCATGAGGACTTGTCTTAATCCTTAATATTAGATAAATAATTATCATAATAAATTAATTATATTAATATAATTGTAGGATTTCGTTCATTAATGGACTTAACCTAAAACCTTACGGCATGAACTGAAGACAGCTATGTAACACTTGTAGGTCGCATTGCGACTTATACTAAAAATGGTAAGGTTATCGCGGATTATCGCATTAAACTACATGATCCACTGTGTATAACTTATACCGTCTATTGTTTTGAGTTTATAACTTGCGTTTATACTCCCCAGGCGGAATGTTTACGTTTTCACTTTAAGACTAGATATTTTATTGAGATTATACTCTTTTATCTGACTTTAACATTCATCGTTTACTGCTAAAACTATACGGGTAACTAATCCGTTTCGCTACTTTAGCTTTCGTTCCTCAATGTCAGTTGATTATTGATATAGATTTTCATGTCTTAATAGTCTTATAAGTATTAATATATTTAACCATTACTCTTATAATTCTTATATCTTATTATTTAACTCTAGTAAATTCCATATGGAATTACAATTCTACGAACCCTTTAAGCCTATAATGTGCATTACTTGTCCTTGACGTATAACCGCAACTGCTGGCACGTCTGTTTGTTAGGACTATTTTATAATAATCTATCATTATTTATTATTATATTAAAGTTTTATATTAATTCATTTAATATTATATATTAATTTTATTTCATTTTTTCATTATAATATTTTTTCACTTTTTTAGATTGCTCGTTCAAACTTTCGTTCATTGACGAATATTCCTTACTGCTGTATCTTAATTAAGATATTGATCGTTCTCTCATTATCAACGTGATTGGGCTTACTCTTATAACCAACTAAATATCTTCGGCTAGGTTAATCTCTTATTTATCCTACTACCTAATATTTTTAATAGCTTGACTATAATCGATAAATTTTATTTTATCTATTTTTTTGGTATTTAACCTATATTATAGTTCATATTACTATTATTTACTCACGAGTTCACTACTTTGTCATAAATAAATCACTTTATAATTCATTTAATCCCGTTTAATTCGCATGTATTATGCATCTAAATAGCAATTGCACTGAGCCAACATCAAACTCTTTAATCAATTTCATTGATTTTTATATTCTCTATTATTACTTATATTATTCATTTTGAATCTTTATTGGCCGTTTGACGGCATCGAATCAAGCCACATAGTACTTTTAGCTGTATAGTACTTTGTACTTTGTATTTTGCGGTGCGGAGCCCTTATTACATTCTGGACTTCATCTAATCAATAAGTAGATCATATTTAGATTATGTCTTTATAAATTTTAACTATGAATTTAAGTTTCATTATATTTATTATTGGTTTATTTGGTTTTATATTTAACCGTAATAATATTATATTATTATTCATTTCAATTGAAATTATGTTATTAGGTTTAACAATTAATATATTAAATACAGCATTAATTAATTATGATGTAGATGGTTTAATATATGGTATAATTATAATAATAATAGCTGGTGCTGAAAGTGCTATAGGTTTAAGTATATTAGTAAGTTATTATAGATTAAGAGGACATATTAATATAGAAAATCATTAATGATAATTATCACAATATTTTTACCTATATTAGGTAGTATAGTATCTGGTTTATTAGGACGTTGATTAGGTTATAAATGAAGTAGTCAAATAACAACATTAACAATAATAATAGCATGTATTTTATCATATATATTAGCAATTAATGTATTAATGGGAGATGGTATCTCTTATACAGTTAATATTAGTAAATGAATTTATGTAGAATATTTAGAAATTGATTGATCATTTGTAATAGATGAATTAACAGTAACAATGTTAATACCAATATTAACAATATCATCATTAGTACATATATATGCATTAGGATATATGAGTCATGATCCTCATCAAAGTCGTTTCTTTTCAATATTATCAATGTTTACAGGATTTATGGTAATATTAGTAACAGGTGATAATTATTTAGTAATGTTTGTAGGATGAGAATTTATTGGATTAGCTTCATATTTATTAATATCATTCTGATATACAAGATTATTAGCTATGAAATCAGCATTATCAGCATTATTAATGAATAAATTTGGTGATACATTTTTAAGTTTAGGATTAATAATAACAATATGAACATTTGGTACATTAAATTATAATAGTATATTTGCATTATCACAATATATTAATACTGATATATTAAATTTAATAATGATATGTTTCTTAATAGGTGCTACATCTAAAAGTGCTCAATTAGGATTACATAATTGATTATTATCTAGTATGGAAGGTCCTACACCAGTATCAGCTTTATTACATGCTGCATGTTTAGTTTGTGCTGGTATATATTTATTAATAAGATCATCTTATATATTAGAATATAGTCCTACTGTATTATTAATATGTTTATGATTAGGAGGTTTAACAACAATTATAGCTGGTATAATTGCTATAACATCTAATGATATTAAAAAAATTATAGCATTATCTACTATGTCACAATTAGGTTTAATGGTTGTTGCTATTGGTTTATCTGCTTATAATATAAGTTTATTCCATTTATTCTGTCATGCTATGTTTAAAGCTTTATTATTTATGAGTGCTGGTAGTATTATTCATAGTATTATATCTGAATCTCAAGATATTAGAACATATGGTGGTTTATTAAATTATTTACCTGTTACATATGTTTGTATATTAATTGCTTCATTATCATTAATGGCATTCCCTGGATTAACTGGTTATTATTCTAAAGATATTATTATTGAATCTACTATTGGTGTTTATACTATATCTGGTTATATTATATATTGATTATCATTAAGTTCAGCTACATTAACTACATTATATAGTATTAGATTATTATATTTAGTTTTCTTTAATACTCCTAATAATAGTAAATTTGCTTATTTAAACTTACATGAATCTTCATGATTAATGTTAATACCTATGATTATATTAAGTTTCGCTTCTATATTCTTAGGTTATATTACTCGTGATATTTATTTAGGATTTGGTTCACCATTTAATAGTATATTTATACATCCTAATAATTTATCTATTATTGATACTGAATTATCTATTAATATTGTATATAAATTATTACCTTTAATATTAACTATATTAGGTACTATTATTATATTAGTATTATATGAATTCTATTATAAATTAATATTAGTTTATAATAATAATACTTTATTATCTATTTATAATTATTGTAATAATAAATTTATGTTAGATCAAATATTAAATAATATTATTATTAGATCATCATTACAAGAAGGTATTAAATTAAATAGTTTTATTGATAAAGGTACTTTACAAATATTAGGACCACGTGGTATTTATGATACATTAAATATTATTGTTTATAATACTATTAAAGTATCTACTGGTTCATTATTACATTTCTCATTAATATTATTAGCTGGTATATTATTCTTAATATTATCTGTTATATTCAATATTTCTATACCTTTATTATTAATATTCTGTATAGCTTTATTAGGTACAACTCTTTAAGCCGTTAGCGCGAATTGGGTTTTTAATTAACTATTCCTATTAGCCGCTGCATAGCGCGATAAAAATGAAATAAATCAACCTATGAGGGTAAAACCCGCGCAGCGGTTTAATTATTTTATGATAGGCTCCGCCCTGCTAAGTACTTTGTACTATGCGATTTGATAGCCATCTGGCGTAATTTCGTCTTTATAAGTAATAGGGATTATAGTTTAATTGGTAAAACATAAATTTTGCATATTTATAAAATGGGTTCAATTCCCATTGATTCCAATAATTAAGGTAAATATAGTTTAATGGTAAAACATATGTTTGTGGTACATATTATCAGAGTTCAATTCTCTGTATTCACCCATAAGATTAGGATTTTGTCCGCAAACTTAGATAGTTTAATAGGTTAAAACTACCGCTTCATAAGCGGTTAATGTAGGTTCAAAACCTTCTCTAAGTAATAATCTGGGATATCATCTCCAGCAATAATTATAAAGACGCTAACCCCCGCTGGGGGTATGGAGGGAGACCTCCCTAAAGCATATCCGCTAGCGCGGTGCGATTATTCTTTATGAATGATAATTAATAAATAAAATACAATGAATTTTTCTATAAAAAAAATCATATTAAAAAATATAATTAAATTATTATTATTAAATCGTATTAAATTAATAAATAATATACAATCGGTTGAAATGAAACAAAATAATGGTTTAAATATTAAAGGTCAATATCCTAATAATAGATTACATATTTGAAATAATAATAATAATTATATAAATATACTATATAATTGAAATAAATCTAATTTAATTAATAATCAAATGATTAATAAAATATTAAGTAATATTATTAGTAAATATTTTAATATTAAAATTAATAATATATCAGGTAATAATATATCAAATTCAATAATTATAAAATATATAATAAGTGAACCAATATTTAAAAATACTAATGATAAAATTAATATAATATTATTTATATATAATAATAAATTACGTTATATTAATAAAAATAATACATCTAGCAATCAATCATTAAGTGAATCAATATTATTAAAACGTATAATTAATAATATAACATTAAATGAATCAATTAATATAAAATCAAATTCATTAATCAATGAGATAGAAAAATTAATTAATAAAAAAATAATAATTGAACCAATTATATTAAAATATGATTATTTCAATAATAATATATTTAGTAAAAATATTAGTAATAATATTAATGGATCATCTAATTTAGGATCAACTGCATCTAAATATAGTAGAATATTAAATAATAATATAACATTATTAAATCGTATGAATATAAAAGATACATCATTAAAAAATAATACAATATTACATAATATTATAAATAATAATATATTATTAAATAATACTAATAATAAATCAGAATCTGTAAATGGAGTTAATATAACATCTTTTGCTAAAGAATATTTAAATATAAATAATACTATATGAAATTTATTAAATAATAAATATATTATAGGTTTTACATTTAAATTTACTGGTAAATCACCTAATGCATTAAGTACAGCAAGAAAATTAACATATATCAAAAATTATGGATCATTAAATCAAGGTAATAATTCATTAGGTAATAATATGTCTCAATCATTAAAACATGCTATAACAAATAAATCAAATATATCAATATCTAAAACAAGTAATATTAATAAAAATGGTAAATTTAATATTAGTATTAAATTAGGTCATATTTAAATAAACTGCATAGTATTAAGTACTTAGCAGCATGAGGTAAAATCCAATTATGAATTAATGGGCAGCGCCCAATCATCCTAATAATTAGTTAGCAGAATATAATAAACGTATTTTCTACGAAGCGACTTTAGGAAGCCGTTGGCACTAATTAAATCAATATTATTGATTAGGGCATAGCCTGCAATAAGAAGTTTACCCTACGGTAATTAACTATTCAAAGATTCAGTCTCTAATTGAAGTGAATCATTAAGCCGCCTAATACTAAGTACTTAGCGGCGGGACACCTTAGTACGGAGTATTTAGCAATTGAGGGGCTCCGCCTTTGAATTCATTAACCGGGCCGCCTGGCGATATTGAAATCCAATCATAAGCCGCTCGCGGCGCTAATTTAAAACGTGAAGGAGGGCTGCTAAGTTCTTCGAACTAAGCAAAATGAATATATCTTAACTAAACCATTTAATGTTAATATTCCAAGTAAAACTGTAGAACCTTTAGTTACTGAAGATTTAAAAAGTATTGTAGATCCTTGGGATAAAGTTCAATTTACGAATAAACAAGTAGGGCTGCGCCCGCAATTCATTAATAAACAAAGGCTCCGCCCGATGATGTAGATAAATAACATGTAAAATCTATATATAACTAGGGCTCCGCCATTAATTAAGAGTGTAAACCTCTATCTAATTAACTATCCCTCCATATATACTTATAAATTAATATATAAAAACTATAATCTACTAAATATAAGTATATGATATAACATGCTAAAACTTATAATGAACAAATAAGGCATAATCGCGCCGCGCAGCGGCTAGAACATGTACAAAACCCATATATTAAATCCCTTAAGCCACTACTAAGCATTTCCATAACAAGTTAAATAGCAACATTAACCAGTCTAATATAAACTAAGTTTAAGTCATACCCTATTACGTACAATTAAATAGGCATAAATCCCAGTCGGGCTAGGCCTCAAAATAAGATTAACTTTTACCATACTTCGTACATTTAAGTCATATCATTCTCTACTCAAATATGAAGTTAGATATAATGTAACCAAATTTCGTAGGTTTAAGTAGTTAATATACCCTATAAACCATTATATAATTTCTATTAAGTTTGAACCCGCGCAGCGGTTTAATTAGCGCCAACGGCTTTAACTGTAATTTGATCTAAAGTGATACATATACTCCGCCCGATGAATATTATAACTAATAATAAAAAACTAAATGAACGAAACCCTTATTAATTAAAATAAGGGCTCCTAAGTTCTCCGAACTAAGCGGGTGTAGTCCGCAATTTAAATATTATAAGTAAAGAATAAATTATTTAAAACGAAAGTAGTTAATGGGATCAAATTCAATAATTTATAAATAAGAAGATAATAAATAAAAACAATGTTAAATATAATAATGAATACAATATTAAATGATGTACCAAAACCATGAGGTTTATATTTTCAAGATTCAGCAACAGCAACAGCAGAAGGTATAATAGAATTACATGATACAATAATGTTTTATATGGTAATAGTATTATGTTTAGTAACATATATATTATATAGTATAATAACAACATTTGGAAGAAATCCAATATCATATAAATATATGGTACATGGAACAACATTAGAGGTAATATGAACAATATTCCCAGCAGTAATATTAATATTAATAGCATTCCCATCATTTATCTTATTATATTTATGTGATGAGGTAATAGATCCAGCTATGACAATAAAAGCAATAGGATATCAATGATATTGAGTATATGAATATTCAGATTTTATAAATGATAATGGTGAAACAATTCAATTAGAATCATATGTAATACCAGATGATTTATTAGAAGAAGGACAATTACATTTATTAGATGTTGATAATAGAATAGTATGTCCAATAGATACACATATACGTTTTGTAGTAACAGCAAATGATGTAATTCATGATTTCACAATACCTTCATTAGGTATTAAAATAGATGCTTGTCCAGGTAGATTAAATCAAACAAGTAGTATAATACAAAGAGAAGGTGTATATTATGGACAATGTAGTGAATTATGTGGAGTAGGACACGCAGCAATGCCTATAGTAATTGAAGCAGTAACATTACCAAAATTCTTAGAATGATTAAATGATCAATAATATTATTCCGCACTGCAAAGTACTTTGTACTATGCAATTTAATTAACTATTCAATACCCCCTAGGGGTGATGGTATTACCACGCAGCGGCTAAATGGGGGGCTTATAAGTAATTAATAAGAGAATTATATTCTCAATAAAATCAAACCATAAAGCCGTGAGCGCAAATTGGATACCATTAATGGAATAATATCCTTAAAGGGCTCCTTAGTACTTTGTACTTAACAAAATGAAATAAGGGTTCTAGGTACGGAGTACTTAAACCATAAAGCCATTGGCGCGAATTAAATAAGGCTCCTTAGTACGGAATACTTAATAAATGAAATAATTATTAATAAATCAAATAATTAATAAATAAAAGTCAAATATGGCATTACGTAAAAAAAACGCATTTTTAGCATTAGCTAATAGTTATTTAATAGATTCACCACAACCAAGTACAATATCATATTGATGAAATATTGGTTCATTATTAGGATTATGTTTAGTAATTCAATTAGGTACTGGTATATTTTTAGCAATGCATTATTCATCAAATTTAGAATTAGCATTTATATCAGTTGAACATATTATGAGGGATGTATCTAGTGGTTGAGCTTTAAGATATTGTCATGCAAATGGTGCAGCATTCTTCTTTATATTAATATATGCTCATATGGCTCGTGGATTATATTATGGTTCATATAAATCACCTAGAGTAGCATTATGAGTAATAGGTGTAATAATATTCTTATTATTAATAATAACAGGATTCTTGGGTTTTGAAAAACATAGCCCTAAATTAAATCATATAAAAACATCATATAACGTCAATAGAAAATTATTATTTAATCATCCTAAAATGAGATCTTCAAGTTATTGATGATCATCAACCAAAGGTTGCAGATCTTATTCAACATCAACTAGACATAATAATAAAAATTATGAAAAGTTATTTAGTGAACTTAATATTAAACCAATAATGTATTTTGATGATTTAGAAAATAGTAAAAATCATATAATTATGAAAAATAAATTAAATAATTTAGCAGGTATTTATATGATATTAAATACAATTAATAATAATTGTTATATAGGATCAGCAAGTATAAATAAATTTCTATGAAGATTTAAATGTCATTTATGATATAATCATTCAAGTCTTGGAAATAAAATAGTTAAACAAGCAGTAAATAAATATGGATTAAATAATTTCTTATTTATAATATTAGAAACTATAGATATTAATTCAAAAGATATGAAATCAGAATTAATAAAATCAGAAAATAAATATTTAAATATGTATTTACCAAATTCGCGGGCGCAGCCCTTATTAAAAAATGCATATACAAGTTTAGGGTATAAACATACAGATGAAACACGTAAATTAATGAAAGAAAACGAAGGGCGCAGCCCTAGACGTGAAAGAATAGGTAAATTAAATTTAGGAAAAACTTTTACACTAGAAACATTAAATAAAATGAAAGAATCGGCATTAAAAAGATTACCGCATAGTGAAGAAAGTAAATTAAAAATGGTAAGTAAAACACATCCTATAATTGTAAAACAAATAAATGATACAAATATAGGGTTTAAATTTCCAAATTTAAAGATAGCAGCTAAAGCATTACATTGTAGTTATAAAACAATACAAAGGGCTGTAAGACCTGATAATCAATTTAGCGCCTGCGGCTTACCTAATACATTATTACCTGGTTTAATAGAATTTAATCTAAATAATAAAATGGAAGGAAGAATAAAGGATAATTATCCATATGAAATGGAAATAAAAGATAAATCAGGATTAGATAAATCAAAAGGATATCCAAAATATAAAATAATAAATATGTCTTAGGGTTCTACCGAACCCAGTAAGGAGACTCTTTTTAACTAAAACGTAATATGAAACCACGTCAGCGACGCTGATAATATGATTTGATAGTCTTCTTTTATTGAGATAAATATCTCATCTATTTTATAATAACTGTTATTAGAAAATAAAATAGGGAAAATACCTTGATAGAGGTATTGATACTGAATAATAATAATCTTTAGGCGCTAGCGCCTGATACCATTTGGATTTATAAATGAGTCCTAAAGGGTATTCATAAGATAATAAAATATTAAGTATTGGCGATACGAGTGAAAACGATCAAAATATAATAAATAATATTATATAAGATTCGTCGGTTTAATAACAGATCGCGACAGACTGGATCACTTGTAGGTGTCTGAAATGATGCTTAATGCACAGTCGATTTTTACAATCGCGGGAGGGATCTCCCTAACGCTTAGCCGCTACGCGGCGCTATTGTAATAAGTATGTTTTACCTATGGGACAAATGAGTTTATGAGGTGCTACAGTTATTACTAATTTAATGAGTGCTATACCATATATAGGTATGGATTTAGTAGAGTTCTTAAAAAAGATCAAACAAGACACTTTAGAAACAATAGGTATTGTTCATAATAATGCCAGGAAAAAATTAAAAAACAGGGAGTTGGTTATCGATAAAAAAGAATATTTATCTATACCATCTTCATTTATAGCTTTTTTAGTAGGATTAATTGATGGTGATGGTTATATCCAAGTTACTCAAACAGGTAAAGGATTTATAGCTATGAAATTAACAATATCATTACATTTAAATGATTTAGCTACATTAGAATATATAAAATCAGTATTAAAATTAGGTAAATTACAAATATATAAAGATCATAAAAGTCCAATTTGTAAATTAATAATTAATAGAACAGATTTACAAGAAATATTTTTTCCTTTATTAATATATCATAATATACATTTTTTAACAGATACTAGAATTAAACAATTTAATAAAGCAATGTTCATTTTAAAAAATGATATAAAATTATATAGTGAAATACCTAATGAAATTGATAATGTATTTGAATTACCTTCAACAGCAATAGGTTATACAAAATTACCTTTTTTCCTTAATTGAATAGTTGGATTTACTATGGCTGAAGGATCATTTCACATAAAATCAAATAATGATGGTTGTTTTTCATTAACACAAAGACCACATATCGAATTATTTAAAGCTTTAAAATTAGTTTTTAAAACTACTAGAAAATTAGAAGATGCTACAATAAGTAGATTAATGGTAAGTTCTAAATCTGATATACAAAGAGTTATAATTTTTTTTTCATTTACAGGTTTACATCCATTAGTGGGAAATAAAAATAACCAATATTTAATGTGATTAGATAAATTAAGTAAAAGTGAAAGATATAAAAATTTAAATTATCCTGGCAGTGTCTTTAATAGATAAAAAAAAAGATGAGCTCCTTAAAATAGTAATATTTTAAAGGCAAATGGGGAGAATTGCGATGAAATCCAATATAATCAATTGGGAAAATCGCAGCGGACCTTGATTCGGCATATATATGGATCAAGAGCGTTCAACGACTAATGAGTGAGTTATGCCAACAATAAGCTCGACACGAGAACCCCACAACCAAAATTATA